>JAJOOR010000021.1:0-59386 GCA_036250505.1 Solanum acaule
GATTTGGCTCTTTGATTGAAAGGAGAATCAAAGATAAAATCCCCATACCTTTGTGATTAATTTCCTTAGAAATTTGAAGAGAAATCAGTAGGAACCCACCCCCTAGCATGAAGCTTCAAAGATGTCTTCCATGGAGTTCTAGAGAGAGTTTATTTGAGAGGGAAGGTTCAATTTGGAGAATGAGGTCTAACTCTAGGTTTTGGGGTTTTATCCACTCAAAATACCCTAAAATAGGTAGAATAACCATTTATAATAATTCCCCAAAGTACCTAAACTACCCCTCACTTAGTTGGACATTTTTAAACAAGTCAAACTTTAGTTTTATTTTCGCAGGTTTCATCGGGAAACAAGTCCGCGACGCGGACCAAGATTTTTGGCCCTTGGTGGAGCTGGTCCGCGACGCGGACATGCTCCCTCCAAGTGTACTTTCAAGCTGCCTTGGCAGCTTGTTTAGCCAAAGGTTGGGGTACTCCTTGGGGCCCTTAGGGTGGCCCTGGGGCATCGTACCCGAACGTTTTGACCCTAAAAACATTTATTAAGGCACTAGGGTCACCTCCACTGATTTTAGACTCCAAACAACACATAAAAACATGAACAACATACTAGAACACACTAACACGTAAAAGACTAGTTTCCAAACGTCTTGAATATCTCTTTGATGCTCGACTTCAAACTCAACTAAACTGACTTATAAACTCATTTTCAAACATTTATACAAGTTTATCAACTACTAACACACATATTAAGCTCTGATTATCCTATTTCATTTTGAGGGGCGTTACACTCCTCTTAATTTTAGAATTACAAAAGAACAAATAAAAAAGGATCAAGAGAGAGACCAAAAATTTGCCAAACTGATGACCCAACTGGATAGCTTGGCTAAAAATATCATGAGTGCTGATACAAAGAGTGTTAATGATGTGGGTGTTGGTGGAGTGAACCTCGATGAAGCACAATTTGAAACGATGTACAATGAGAAAGAGAACTTCCTAGCCAATCAAGGAAGAGGTTATCGTGCAAACTACCCAAGACCGGGTGGAAATCAAGGTTGGAACAAAGATAAGGGGCTGGAGAGACCGAGACAGAGATTGGCGTGATCGAAACACCACTTGAAAGTAAAGGGAGGGTGACAAAGATAGCTATGTCCCTCCCTATGAGCGTCAAAACCTTAAGGAATCTAAAAGTGGCCGTACAGAAGATATTCTCTCACGCATTCTGAACAAAGTCTAAGGGTCGGGCAAAGTGTTGAAAGAGATGAAAGAGGATGTGTCAACTCTAAATCAGACGGTCACCTCTCATTCAGTCTCTATTAAGTAGCTAGAGACCCAAATGGGTCATATTTCTTCTCATTTGAATCCAAGACAACAAGGGGGGTTGCCTAGTGAAATAATGGCGAACCCCAAAAATGAAGCTTGATTTGGTATCCTCGTCGTGCCACGACGTTAACTAAGGCTCTTCTTAGGAGGCAACCCAAGTTTTTAATGCTTTAGTTTTGATTTTGAATAATGGGTGTTGATTGTGCAAGTCGAAAAGTGAAGAGTGTTGGAAAATGGGCATTTTGGCGAGTCAAAAGTCTAGTCGACGACACGCCGAATAGGTCGGCGAGCCCGACTTGGACCGCCGTTGGACCCACCAAGCTTGAAGTGGAAATCTATAAAACTCGGTGGGCTAAAGATCTAATCGGAGACTCGCCGGGTACGTCGGTGAGCCCGACTTTGTCCACCGTTTGAACCCCCAAATTTTCTAGAGGTCCTGTAAACTCTGCAAGGTAAAGTACCACTCGGCGCATCGCCGAGTGGGCCGGCGAGCATGACTAAATTCGCCGATGGTGCTGCAAACTGAAAGGTTTTAAAGGCCAAACGGTTTAAAATTTCAAAATCCTTCATACTTTTCTCATTTTAAACTCACGTACTCTCTCACCCATTAGTTAAATCTTCCATATTTTACTCTTGTGCCCGCATTCTTGTGTCATCTCGTGCTTGGAATTGGAAATCTTTGTCGCCTAGCTATTCAAACTTAAAATTCGGTACTAAGGTTGGTTTTCTGAACCCCACAGTTTAATTTTGTGGTTGAGCTCGAATGCAATAGATAAATGTGTTGTTGTTTGATGTTGGGTGATTGCTTAAATTGTGTATTGTTTTGGTTTACCCGTTTTGATTTGAAATGAGTGCCTAAATGATTAAAAGTGATCGATTCCCCGTGTCTTATTTGTTAAAATCAATTTTAAATTGTTGGGTTACGGTTCATTAGTATTGGGTCTAGTTGGGTGAAGTCTAAGTAACCCCGAATTGTTCCCAATGATGTAATTTTCCCAATGATGTAGTGTTTGATGTCATTCTTAAGGGTAAAAGTTTTCAAATAGCCAATTTTGGCCAAATCGGAGGTAGTCTGAGTACCCTGAGGGAATGGGTGGTATGGGTCTACCTCTAATTGTATGATGTTTGTGTTTGTTTTTGAATTCGGGGGCTGCGGGCTTGATTTTGAGAAATGGGTTAAAAACTAGCATGTTGGGTCGTTTGGCGAGCTTCGTCGAGCTCGCCGAGTGGTTAAGCAGTTCACCAAAGTCCCCCTTTGATTGCCCTTAATTTAATTTTTTGGCTAAGTTGTTCTATAACTTTCGGCGAGAAGTTTGAGCTCAATGAGTTCACTCGGCGACTCGTCGAAAGGTTCCCTTGATCGCCCTTTCTGCGCCCCTAACCCTTAAAATGCATTGTGATTTTCGGTGAGCTACTCCAAGCTCACCGATTGGTGTCAGCGATTCACCGAATGGCCCTAAACATCGCTGACATGTCTTGATTTTGGAATTTTTTTGAGCTGGTACTTTCGGTGAGACCGATCTGGCTTGCTTAAGTGACTCGTCGAGTCTTTTCGCAACTGAATTTCTTCACTTTTCTTGAATTCTTTCTAACACCTTTTGATGTGTTTTTCGGATATGGCTAGACCCAAAGAGCCAGGAAGAGACATGTTGCCCTATAAGTGGGCAAAATAAATCATTATAAATGAGGATGTAGCGGCATCCAAGGCAAAGGCAGCCAAACTCACTATCAAGGGAGGGACAGGCAAAGGAAAGGGAAAGGCGCCCGTGGTTGAGTCATCGGAGGTCAGCTCCGACAGTGAGGGAGTCTACGCGACTCACCTTACGTCATCAGACAGCGAGGGAGAACCCTAGGATTCTCAGGCTTCCATCTTTGAGCTTGAGGATGACCAATTGCTACTTGCCCGAAAAGCATAAATTCGCTCCAAGGGGATTCATGATCCGTCTAGGATCCAGGTACCTCAGACTCCTCCTCCTTCTCCAGCTTCAGCTCAGACTCCTCTCCCAGCTTCAAATCAGACTATGTTACTAGCACCACCTGTACAGGGTCCTCCTCCCTGGTCTCTCAAAAGACTAAAGGCCGAGGGACCATCATTGAGGAGAAGAGGTTCTCCATAGATGGTGTGGTGGAAAGATATCTGGAGATATGATGCACCCTTAAGTCCCACAAGTTCCAGCTCTTTACTAAACCCCGGGGTCTCTACATTCCTAATTAGGTCCAAGAGTTCTACTCAGCCTACAAAGCTTTAATACCACAAGGGAAGAGAAAGACCACTACTTTCAAACCAGTGGATTATGTGGTTGTCCGGGGGAAGAAGGTAAAATGTGATAGTGATGATATAAACGCCGTCTTGGACTGCACTTACAACTTTACAGATGACTACTAAAGTATGATCAAGAAAACTGTATTGGAAGATATGAAAAGTTGGCTGGCCCCGCTCTTTTCTGACAATACTCCTAGGTGGATTAAGGTTGGATTGCCAATAGAGAAGAAATACCTCAAAATGGCAGCGAGGTATTGGTTCGAGTTTATTAGTAGCACAATCATGCCATCCCAGAATGGGTCTTCTCCGCCACACAAAGGCGGACTGTCTTGGATCCATTATCACTAGGAACAAACTCAATTTAGGTGTGATCATTGGGCAAGAAATGGCCATGAGGTCTAGGCAGTGCCAGACATCTCTTCTACTTTTGGTCTTGATCACCGAACTATGCAGATGGGCTCGTGTTCTGTGAGATGAGAAGGCAGATGTGGAAGTGACTTCCATGTCCTCTACTTACATCCGGCGTATTGGGGTCGAGTACTTCAAGGATCAGGCAAAGAGAAGCAGAGCAGCTCTGGTGGACACGTCCCCAGCGATTTATATTGAGACATTACCTGCATAGGTAGGATTGCCTACTTCGGCCACTAAGCCTTCAGGTACTTCTATCTCTATTCCCTCTGAGACTCCGAGTTCTTCTGCTACTTCCCCACCTCCTAGATCTGTAGCCGGTACTACTATATCTAGACCCTCGCTCACCCAAGCCATGTTGCTAAGGATGGGGCAGCTAGACCATTTTGCTGATATGCGTGCCTCCCGGCTAGAGGCCGTGGTTCCCGAGATGATTGAGAGAACTCTCACCGTTGCATTGACGCCTCTTAGAGATTCTACTTATACCATCACGGTGAAGATAGAGGTGTGTGAGAGAGGCTAGGGAGCCACTCATGAGGTGACGACTTTAAAGGCCGCGATTGTAGAGATTAGGAGAGATGTGGACCAGCTGAAGTCCACTCACATGTCTATGATTTTTAGGACTGGGGAGATCCCTAACGACCTAGGCACATATATTCCTGCCGGTTTTGATTTACCTCCGGCTACCACCGGATATGAGGTTAGAGTTGATGACGCGGCTGCACAGTCCAAGGCTGAGACTGATGAGGAGCAACTTAGTGTTCAGGAGAGACCACTTATGAGGGCCTGTCTGATTTTGAGGAGGCTATGGTATATTCCGCTATTTTAGAATGCGACCCCGGGCACTGATTCCCCAACAAATGGAGTGACTTAGATGTAGACTTCACCCTAGGCTTAGCCTGGCAGGATGACATTTTGTTGTTTTTACTGATTATTTTTGTTTTAGTTGCATTTGAGGACAACTGCTTCTTTTTATGGGTGGGGTGAGGTATTTCTATACCTACCTCTTGTGATTCTGTTTTGGTTTTGAATATTGGGTTTTGTTGATCTATATAGGTGCTTTGATCTTGTGGATGTTTTAGCTTGTGGCCCCTTGTTTTGAATAGAAATGGTTATGAACATAATTTTAAATTTTTCACCACCGCTATTTTGTGTGATTGTAGCTGTTCTTATGTGAATTTGAGTATCGATTGTGATCAATACCGATGACTTTAATAGTACTCTGAATTGAATGAAATGAATGTGCGGCTACGATAAGGCCAATGAAGTTGCACAGACAATGTGTGAACTTTTATAATCTCATTGTGACTAGCCGGTTATTGAATGAGTCTCTTGTGATGAACATTGCGCACTAGCTAGAAAGTGTAGAGTCTTGTTTGATATTGGTGCCAATTCCTTGTGCGATGAGATTACTTTGAACATTGTGTGTGATGACACCTAGAATTTTCCTCATTAGTCTAATTGATTGAGTGATGCAAGCACATGAAATGATCTTAGTCAACAATTTTGAAGAGTGAAAACAATTTGACAATATACCTCTTTTGTGGCCAACCTTGTGAGATATGTGAACCTTGCTTGAACCCTCTTGAACCTTACCCTTTTCTTGGAAGAAACTTGAACAATTGTGAACTCTCTTTATCCATTCACCCATAACTTTTATAGAGTGTGGTTTGTTTGAATAGCCAACTTAGTCCAAAAAGCCTAAGTTGGGGGTGTGCTGAAAAGAGAAGGAAAGTCAAGAAGTGTGAAAAATCCCACTTTGAGTAATGGTTTTGAAAACGATGGAACCCCTCCATGTAAAAAAAAGAGAGAAAAGAAGAAAGCAAAGAAAAAGAATGAAAAACTTGTAAAATAAAGTAATAGAAGTTGCAAAAGAAATGGGGTATCCGGTAGTTCATATGAAGTTGAACAATCGGGTGGATTATGAGCATGATTAAAATGTTAAAGAAAATGAGGAAAGTGATGTTCAGACCATACTTCAGGAAGGTAGAGGCCACTAAGCCTAAATGACCATACCTTTACACTCAGCCCCGTTACAAGCCTTGAAAAGACCATTGTGATCCTGATTGAGCTGAAACGAATGTTGATTGGAAAATAAGGGCAAACCCATAGGTGAAGTCATGCATGTGTTCATGTTTGTGTATGAGAGTCGTATGTGGTTCCAGAACTCTAAATTGTTGAAGAATTTGTGTATATGGAATCATCTTTGTTGTGAGGAAATTTGAGTACCTTTGTTGAGCTTGAACCTGCATTTGAAGCAAGTATTCTGAACTTGAGCATCTTTGATAATGGCGAGTCACAATTTGAATCTTTGGGTGCACAATTAATCATTACATAAGTAAGTTGAACCTTCTTGTGTGCATTTATGTTGAGTCTTATGCAACACTGTTTGAGACATCCTTTAGAATTGTTGATCTTGAGTTTTACTTGACGACAAGCTAAAGTTTAAGTTGGGAGTGTTAATGTGTCCGAGATTTGGACTCATTTGGGGATTTGTTTATATAGTTTTAATGTCCTCAAATGCTTGATTTGTGCCATAAATTGATGTTAACGCTTTGATTTTCAGGTATATGGATTGAAGACCAAAGGAACAAAACGAACTGAAGAAGTAAAGAAAGTCGAGCCTGATGATCACCAAGAGCACTTGGTGAATCGCCGAATGGCTATTTTGACCGCCAAAAGTTCTAGTGTGCTAGCTTGAGGGAAGAAACCAAGTCAGCGACATGAAAGGGGCAGTTGGCGAATCAGCGAGTAGTTTCGTGATGCCTAGAGTGATCACCTAAAGTTACAAGACTTGAGGAAGCTGAGAGCCAATGCAAAAAGGCGATAGAAAGAGCAAAGGGCGGTTTGCCAAACCACTCGGCGAACCCGACTGACTTCGTCTAATGGCCCTTCGTGGCTAATTTTTGGCAACTATAAATTGAATTTTGAACTATTAATTTAGGGGTTTTCTTTTCCAGATTTTAGTTTACTACCATTTTAGAATAGTTTCTCAGGAGACTTGAAGGTTTTTGGAGATTCAATTCGGATATTTTGCAAGTGGGTTACTGGTTTTCTTCGATTTTGAGCATTGTAAAGGCTTAATTACTCTTACCTAGTTGATGGCTAATCGATTTGGTAACCGTGTTTACCTTTTTATGATGTTTGGTTAAAACCCCAATTCTTGGGGTGTGATCGTGTGATCATGTGATTATGGGTTGAATTAGTTTATGGGTATTGTTAATTACTAGTTTAAATGTTATATTGTAGTGGGTTTAATCATTAGTTATGGTTTAATTTATGAATTGTAGTTTCAAATGAAGTTCTAATTTTGTGTTCTTAGCTTGCTCGAGAGAGAGGTTTTAGAACCAAGGCTATTGATTAATGGTTTGTAGGTATTGGGTTGAGCTGGGTTCAGCCCGAGAGAGTTAATCCTAAACCCAATCCTACCCATCTATCTCGATAGAGTGGATAAAGTAAGATGTGGGTTGTTCTTCATTGCCATGCTTGTTGATGTTCGAAAGAAATCACTTGATTCTGGATAGTTGTTCGAGAGAAAGCTATCTCCCTTATAGTCTATCCTACCCACTAATCTGTAGTTGTTTACTAGTAGTTTCAATTACCCATATATCAAAATTTGACTATAATAAATCACATCCCAATAATTCCTCTCATTACTATTCCAACTTGTTTGTGACTGCGTTGTAGTTGATAATTGCAAACAAAAACCTCCATCTGACATTCGTGTCACCCCTTTTGATTTATATCATGTCTTTTTTTATAATGTCTATTCCTATAACTAGCTAAATCACACTTTTGCTTCTTGATTGAATTTGGACATGTACCGCTCCCTGTGGGATTCGACCTCAACTCATTTGTTTGGTTATATATTTCTTAACGATCATTTGCACTTACAATTGGATGAAGTATATTTGATAAATGTTAATTCATCAGGGGTCTAGAGCACAAAGATCCTAATGAGAATCTCCGTATATTTACAAGTGTGTAACCCTTTTTCAGCTGAAGGTATCTCACAAGAGTCAATGCGACTGAGATTATTTCCCTTTTCTCTAACGGGAGAGGCAACTAGATGGTTGATGGAATTTCCAAGGAAGTCTATTGCCTCATGAGAGTGATTGATTGAAACTTTCGTTGAGAGGTTCTTTCATTCGTCCAAAGTTATAAAGTTGAGAAAGAACATTTAAAATTTCGAAAGAATGAGTGGGGAACCTGTGCATAAAACTTGGATACGTTTCAATTGTTACAATATCTAGTCATGGTTTCCTGGATGAGTTGTTATTACAATATTTTTACCAAAGTCTTGATGTTGTGAATAAGTGATTTGTTGATTATCTTGTGTGAGGAGGTATCATTAAGCAACCATTCAGTGATGTAGCAAGGTTGCTTGTTGAGATGACAAAAATGAACTAAGCTAGGTATACGAGTGATGATTATGTGTCACTTCCACATTCGGGGGAATTCAAGGAACAAGAAGAAAAGAACCAAGATCATGACAAAAACATTGATCGGTTGACCGCTTAGCTTGAAATGTTATATGAGCGTGTTATTAGAGGCGGAGAAAACACAATAAATGTAATATCCAAGTGTGGGTATAATGAAGAGGTGTACATGAGAGGTGGAAAATCGAAGGGTTTTTGGCCAAGTCATCTCAAACTTGCCGAAATTCAAGGTTGGACCAATGGTATTGATGAGATGTGTTTCATAGGAGAATGTGAAGATGTTATATATGAACAACCTTTCATTCCACATGAACCAAGGAAGACGTAAAATGATGACTTGTTGACTAAAATCTTAAACAAGGTGGAGGGTTCATATGTGATTTTGCAAGGAATGAAGAGTGATGATTCAACTTTTTCTACCACCGTGGTCTCACATGCATCTTCCATCAAGTCACTTGAAGAAAAGATGGGACAACTAACTGCTCTTGTGTATGCTAATCCCTATGAGAGTGAATCGTCTAATGCAAAGGGGAATCAATGAAATTCGCTCAAAGTTTCAGCCATCGTTACTAAAAGTGGAAAGACATTGTAAGAAATCATAAGACCGAACAAAGTGAATGCTCAAGGGTGATTGTCGATAACAAATCACCTAATGAAATGGATAAATCTCAAGAAAAAGAAGCACAATATAAGTTAAAGACAAATATAAAAAAGAATGGCGTTGAGGGTTCATCCACATTACCTTAGATCAAGATCACACAACTGTTTCCTCAAAGATTGAGGAAGAAAAATGAAAATACAAAATTCCAAAAGTTTGTGGAAATAGTGAAGGATTCGAAAGTGAATATTCCATTGATAGATTATTTGACCGAAATGTTGGGTTATGATAAATACATGAAGGAGTTGGTGACAAATAAAAGGGTGATAGATTGTGAAACAATTGAATTACCGCAAACATGTGGTGCGGTAATGGCAAAGTATGATCTCCTCAAGAGAGATGAACCGGGAGCTTTCACTATTGGTACGTGTACTTTTGCAAAGGCCTTATGTGGTTGATGCAAGTATAAATTTGATGTTATTGATGATATTTCATAAGCTTGGGATTGATAAACAAAAACCAACAAACATGAGACTCATAATGACTGATCATTCAATAAAGAGACCGGTGGGTGTGGTCTATGATGTACTAGTGAAAATTGACAAATTTGTGTTCCCTGCTGATTTTATTGTGCTTGATTTTAAAATTGATGTTGAAATGCCGATTTTTCTTGGTAGATCGTTCTTGGCTTCGAGCAAGGCTTTGGTTGATGTAGAAGATGATGAGTTGATGTTCTGAGTCAACGATGAAGTAGTTAGTTTCAATATTCAAAAATCAATGAAATGCCCAAGTGATATGCATGTTGTGTCTCACTTGGATCAAATTGACAAAGTAGTAGCAAGTATTGGAAGTGAAGCATATTGTAGGGAACCTTTGGCTCTAGTGCTACTTAGCTATGATCAAGATGAAATTAGCAACTACAATGAGGTTGTGGCTTTTCTAATAGACTCACATAATTATTTTCAAGCTAAACTCGATCTCGATTTTTCTACTCGAGAAGTACCACCGGCCAAACCATCCATCATTGACCTACCAAAATTAGAGTTGAAGGAGCTCCCGCCTCATCTTAAATATGCTGTCTTGGGTTCCATCATTACACTTACGGTAATTATTACAAGTTATCTTCAACAATGGCAAGTGGAGTTGTTAATCATAGTGCTGAAGAGGCACATTAAATCCTTGGGGTGGTCAATCGCCGATATTGTGGGAATTTTGTTAGGCGATGCAGTAACAAAATAAATTTGGTGGAAGATTGTAAACAAAGAATTGAACATCAACGAAGATTATATTTTCTAATGCAAGAAGTGGTAAAGAAAGAAATTATAAAATGGTTAGATGCGGGAGTCATCTTCCAAATTGCGGACAACCAATGGGTAAGTCCGATGCAATGTGTTCTGAAAAAGGGTGGTATCACAGTAATTCCCAATGAAAAAGCCGAGTTAGTTGCCACTACACCCATCGTTGGGTGGCGTGTGTGCATGGACTATCGAAATATTAATTCATAGACAGATAAAGAGCATTTCCCCATGACTTTTATTGATCATATGCTTGATAGGCTTGCCGGAAAGTGGTGGTGTTGCTTTCTTGATGGATATTCCGCGTACAATCAACTCCATTGCACCGGAGGATCAAGAGAGCATAATATTTACATGCCCTTATGGCACTTCCATATTCAAACAAATGCCCTTTGGGCTATGCAATACCCCAACTACCTTTCAACTGTGTATGTTATCACTATTTGCAGATATGGTAGAGGACTCCATGGAAGTGTTCATGGATGATTTCTCTGTTGTTGGGGATTCTTTTGAGGAATGTTTAAGGCATTTGGAGATGGTGTTAAAAAGGTGTGTGGATTCAAACTTGGTCCTTAATGGGGAGAAGCGCCACTTTATGGTGAAAAAGGGAATTGTGCTTGGGTACAAAATTTTCGGGGATGGTATTGGAGTTGATCAAGCCAAAATTCAATTAATCAAAAAATTAACTCCCCCAAATTCGGTAAAAGGTGTGAGGAGTTTTCTTGGTCATGCCGGGTTCTATAGGTGGTTCATTAAAGATTTCTCCAAGATTGTCATTCCATTGTGTAGACTTCTTGAGAAAGAGAGCACATTTTTTTTCGATACTTCTTGTATGGTAGCTTTCAAAACACTCAAGGAGAAACTTATCTCCCTCTCATAACTATTGTACCCGATTGGAATCTTCCTTTTGAAATGATGTGCGATGGTAGCGGCTTGGCTTTAGGAGCTGATTTTGGGCAACACAAAAATAAGTTCTTTTATCCTATCTATTATGCTAGCAAAACGCTGAATTGTGTTCAAAAGAATTACACCGTAACCGAGCAAGAGTTGTTGGCTGGGGTATATGGGTTTGAAAAGTTTTAAGAATATTTGTTGGTACCAAAGTGGTTGTGCGCACATATCACACAACTTTAAGGTACCTAATGGCAAAGAACGAGGCTAAGCCAAGGATGATCCGATGGGTCTTACTCCTTCAAGAATTTGACTTTGAGGTGAAAAATAGAAAAGGCTGTAAAAACCAAGTAGTTAACCATCTTGTAAGATTGAAAGAGGATGCTAGAGTGGCTGAAGAGAAATACATTGATGATGCCTTCCCAGATTAATCGGTAATGGTAATTTTTACACCCTCTGTTCGTATGCTGATTTTGCAAATTTTATTGTGTGTGAGCTATTACCTGATGATTAGAGTAGCCATCAAAATAGGAAATTCCTATTTGATGTGAAGAAGTATATATGGGATGAACCGTTACTTTACAGAGAATGTGCTGATAATATTATTCGGCATTACGTGACGGAAGTGGAAGTGAATGAGATTCTTAAAGCATACCATTTGTAACGACTCTGAAAACGAATAGGCAAAACTAGAGCCTAAAAGATGTGTGTTTGAGTTTGAATGTGTAGAATGAGTTCCCGAGGTTGGGTTGAGGGGTTTAGGGGTTAAACGTCAAGGTACGACCCCCCCAATGACCAACCAAGGGTCCTTGAGGGGGACCCTAAAGCCTTAACCCACAAGACCCCAAGAAACCAAAAATCTGCCCAAAATATGGTAAGCCACGGATGGGACCTACGCCCCGTAGATCGACCCACACCCCGTGGATGGCCTCCGTGGGTCAAGGTCGAAAAATAGATGTTGCAACCACGAACCACGGTGTGCCAGTACGGCTTGTAGACCCAGTCACGGTCCGTGGGTAGGGTTCGTGAATCACCACTGCTTTTTGCCCCAATTCGGCCAAGTGTAAGGGTGTTATGATAAGTTCCTTTTTAAGTTAGAAGACTTAAGGGACGGTTATTATTGATTAATTAAGGTATTTTAAGACTTTTAAAGTTATTAAAACTCCTTTTCCAATTTATTACTTCAAATCACAAAATAGAAACCTTCCACCCTCTCCAAATATTCTCTCTCTAGAAACCTCCATTGGAGAAGACGGAGTCAAGCTTTCAAGCTCAATATCTCACCTTTCACTCTCAATTTTCGTGGAGTTTCTTCCATAAAGGTATGGTAGTCTTCATAATTGATTAACTTTCATTGAAGGAGCCCTATCAAAAGTGATTTCAAATTTCCAAAATCCCCCAAAAATCTAGGGTTTTCAATCTATGCATGGGTTCAATTCCAAAACGTTTTCAAAGGTGTATATATGATGGAATATGAATGGATTGTTGAATTAAAGATGAATTATGGTGAATTTTTCCTATGAACCCATGTTTTCCCCCAAAATCCTAAATTGTGATTTGTGATTGGGAATTGATTGATCATGAAAGCATATTGAATTGTTTATGTTTACACTGAATTAGTTATTGAATCATGTTAATTCCCTTATCTATTGTAGTATCTTAGATGTTTGGGTTGAGATGATTTGTAAGCCTTGGAGGGCAATTTCATGAAGGATCTATGTATGATTATGATGTGAAGTATATGTGTGTGATCTCAATGAAAGTATAATGATCATGATTAGAATCTAATTGTATTACAATTGCAAGCATGTTCTCAATTAACACTCATGAATGATGATGATAGAATGTGAAGTGTTTCTTCTATGTAATGTATATATTGAATTGGTAGGCTTATGCATCTTATTCTTGTATAAATGAAAGTAATGTGGATTGATGTATCTAGAATTGGTAGGCTAAGGCATCCTTTTCTTTTATTGATGAATGTGGTCTTGATTGAAGTACCTTGAATTGGTAGGCTAAGACATCATTTTCCTGTATAATTAATGTGTCTTGACTCAATAAATATGAATCAATAGGCTTATGGCATTCCTTTCATAAATGACTAATGGATGTGTTCTAAGGCTATGAATAGGAATCGATAGGCTTATGACATTCCTTTCATAATGGGCCAATGAACAAATGTAATAACGACTCTTGAATCGATAGGCCTATGGCATTCCTTTCCTAATGAGTCAATATACCATGAATCGATAGGCTTATGGAATTCCTTTCATGTGTATAATAATGTAATAATGAACCATGAATCGATAGGCTTATGGCATTCCTCTCATGAGGATTCTAGAGCTACCCTAAAAATGAACTATGAATCGATTGGTTTATGGCATTCCTTTCATGTGTAAAGATGTAACTTGGGTTGATAGGCCAATGGCATTCCTCTCAACTACAATAATGTAATGTGAATAAAATGCTCAATGGGAATAAAGGCTAAGCACCGAGTGGAAATGGTAAGATGGAAACTCTCCCGATGTTAGGTTAGATTTCCAAACAACATCTTCCTATCCCATAATTATGTTGCCCACATAGGATATTTGCTATTGGACCCACCTAATCTAAAATGTTACGGTCCTACCTTAGGCAAGTATACCACCTCTTTACCGTATGGGGATATATCACACTTGATTCCATGTCAAGCTCACATGGTCTATGTCAGTTAATGCTTATTCCCATCAGTTGAGATATGCACTATGGTTTCTTAAGAAGTTCTATGAAGTGTGGGTGGTAGTATGGGATTCCATCCATGCATTGCAGGAGTAGGCTTTGAGAGGGCTATAGTGAGTTCTCTAATGTCTTATGACTAATGAATGAAAGTCCTCTAAATGAAGCTAATGAAGAATGTTGACTTTTATGCTTAATGTAATGATGCATGCTATACTTGGATTGTATTACGATTTACTTCCTTGTCAGGACTTATTGAATATGAATGTTCCTTTTCTATGGTGGCTTGAAAGGAGTACATAGTGTGAGTAGTAGTATGGGATGCTATTCACACTTTGCACCAGTATGACTTAGGGTTTCCCTAGATGATGGTCCTAATGTGTTCTTATGACTTATGAAATGTCTATGTTCCTTATGTATGAGTATTGTTTAATGATGAAAAGGAAGAATGGTAAGTTCTCTTTTGGTAACCTTAATGTGGTACTTAGTGTGGATATTGGTATGTGACACTATTCATACATTGCACAAAGTATGGCTTGGGGTTACTTTAGGTGAAAGCTATAATGTGATGAAACAACTTGTATGTTGATTAAGTTATATCTTATGCCTTTTATGCAAAAGTTCATGATATTTCTTAAATTGGCATAATGCATGGTTTTCAAACCAAATGTCCATTTTAAAGCATGATTTTTGCATGGTTATCATACTTAGTGCATTAAATGTGCTGACCCATATTTCTTCTATTTTTCCACAAAGTGTAGGTTCCGGCAAGTGAGTTGAGTTCTATCTAGTTGAAGCTTGGATTGAGTTCTTCCAAGGCTAGTGGTATGTCCTCGTGGGTTCGAGTACAAGTATTTTTGACGTTTCATGTCTTTTATTGTAATAGACTCTTTTAGATTTTCTATTGTAAAGGGTCGTGACACTTCGAAGATTGTTATTAGATGGCCATGTGATACTAGTAGACTTCCGCTGTTTTAAAAGATGTTTTTGATTGTATGGATTTAAAGAAAAGTTTTAAATTCCGCAATATTTCTATTATTTTATGTGATGACCTGCGATGAAGATTGTATGAGACTTTTCAGAGTCTTATACGCCGTGTCACATCTAGGAGCAAGCCATGGGTCGTGACAAACATGGTATCAAAGCACAAGGTTTTGAAATGGTTTTTAGGATTGATGCCTCACAAGCCACGTCTAGTAGAGTCTTATTCATTGGTGTAAGTCGCGACACATTTATGAATGAGAGGCTATAGGACGTTAGGAAGTTACACTTCTTTCATTACTTTTTGAGTCGTGCCATAGAGTTTAGATCTATAAGATTCCTTTTTCTAACCCTTCTCTTGTGTTTATAGGATATGAATACAAGGGTGAACGAAAGAAGGATGCAAGGGGAAAATGTGAATGAGGGAGTTCCTCACCAAGGTCCTCAAGGTGTCCAAGTTCCTCAAGGCAAGCAAGTTCCTATTGATCCCCCGACCTTGACCAATGAAGAAGTTAGGTCGACTATTTTGATGATGGCTCAAGTCATAACTACTGAAGCGCATGCTATGATGGCCCAAGCTAATAGGGGTGTTGAGACTCATGTGAACCCTATTGTGAGCACTATGGCTTCTAGGTTGAGGGACTCAGTGAGGATAAATCCTCCGGTGTTACTAGGTTCTAAGGTGGGAGAGGATCCCTAAGAGTTTGTGGATGAGGTGTATAAGGTAGTGAATTCTATCGGGGTGACTTCTATAGAAAAAGTAGAACTAGCCGCTTATCAATTGAATGATGTTGCCCAAGTTTGGTTCACTCAATGGAAGAGTAATAGGCCGGCAGGAGCGGGACCTATAGATTGGGAAGTGTTCAAGGAAGCATTCTTTGGTAAGTATTTCCCACATAAGAAGAGAGCGGCTAAGGTGGAGAAGTTTATCAATCTAAGGCAAGGTAACATGAATGTTCAAGAATACTCTTTGAAATTTACCCAATTGTTTAAGTATGCCTCATCTTTGGTGTCACCCTAGGGATGAGATGAGTAGATTTGTGACGGGTGTATCCGACCTATTTGAGGAAGAGTGTCGTACGACAATGCTCCATGATGATATGAACATTTCTAGGCTTATGGTTTATGCTCAATCTATTGAGGAATCCAAACTTAAGAGAAAGAATAGGGAGATGAAGAGAGTTAGATCCGATGAGCAAGGTCAACCATGGTTCAAAAAGAGAGCTCAAAACCAAGATTCTTCAAGAACTCCTAAGGTTAACCAAGAGAAATGGAGTGGGTCTCCATTTCCTAAACCTATTTGCACCACGTGTGGGAAGAAGCATTATGGGAAGTGCCTAGCCGGTACTAGTGGGTGTTATGGTTGTGGAAAGAATGATCGTCTAGTGAGAAATTGTCCTACTCTTATGGCCAAAGGAAGGGAGGCCGAACAAGCTTCTCTTAATGAGTCGGATCCTAATGATCCCAAGAAAAATCATTTCTATGTGCTTCAAGCTAAAGAAGGAAAAAGAGCTCTTCTGGATGAAGGCACAGGTAAGTGATGATTTCTTATAGTTGTGAATGTCTTGTTAAGGTTCCTATGTTATTTTCATGATAGACTTAGTAAGGGTTTACTCCTAAGGGGGAGATGGTATGTTGAATATTAAGGTTGATGGGAGTTCCAATATCCTTATCTCTTTCCTTCTATTTCTATTCAAGCTTGAGACCAAGAGTTCCTTGTAGCTTGTTTCATGTTTTGGAGTCATGTGTGATTATGTGTTTCCATGATCTTCTTATGTTATGCATGTTTTTGATGAATTCATGTTTAAATGAGAAAATGAGTTCTTATGAATTGTGTTCCTCATGTTGATGTTCATTTAGTATGAGTTGCCTATATACTTCATGAGGTGAATTGTTGAACATGCCTAAATGTGCTTTTCACAGAAATTGCATAATGTGACTAATGGTGTTATGACGAGCATGATTTGAGTTGGAGAAGGTAATCCCTCCAAGAAAATGAGAAATGTTGAAGTTTTCATGCATAATGAGCTTGTAGATATAGTTCCTACTTTCTTGTGTTGCATGGAGTATGTTTGAGATGGAATTGATGTTTCCTCCTTGTTTTGTGCATTGTTTATGAGGTTATATGCTCGATGGGCTGCTAGTCTTGAGTCTTTATTTCCCTTAAAGTGTTTAAAGTGTCATTCGAGGACTAAGGTTCCTAAGGGGGGAGATAATGTAACTACTCGGAAAACGAATAGGTGAAACTAGGGTCTAACGAGTGTGTGTTTGAGTTTGTTGTGATGTATAAATGTGTAGATTGAGTTCCCGAGCTTAGGTTGAGGGGTTTAGGGGTTAAGCGTGAAGAGACAGCCCCCAATGACCAACCAAAGGTCCTTTAGGGGGACCCTAAAGCCTAACCCCCAAGACCCCAAGAAACCAAAAATCTACCCAAAATATGGTGAGCCACGGATGGGACTACACCCCGTAGGTCCATCCACACCCCGTGGATGGCCTCCGTAGGTCAAGGTCCCAAAATAGATGTTGCAGCCAGGAACAATGGTGTGCCAATACGGCCCGTGGACCCAGCCACGGTCCGTGGGTAGGGTTCGTGAGTCTCCATCGCTTTCTGCCATAATTCGGCCAAGTGTAGGGGTGTGATGGTAAATTACTTTTTAAGTTAGATCAGTTAAGGGACGGTTATTAATGATTAATTAAGGTATTTTAAGACTTTTAAAGGTATTAAAACTCCTTTTCCAATTCATTACTTCAAATCGTGAAATAGAAACCTCCCACCCTCTCCAAATATTCTCTCTCTAGAAACCGCCATTGGAGAAAAAGGAGTCAAGCTTTCAAGCTCAAGATCATACCTTTCACTCTCAATTTTCGTGGAGTTTCTTCCATAAAGATATGGTAGTCTTCATCATTGATTAAGTTTCATTTAAGGAGCCCAAGCAGAAGTGATATCAAGTTTCCAAAATCCCCCAAAAACCTAGGGTTTTCAGTCTATGCATGGGTTCAATTCCAAAATGTTTTCCAAGGTTTATATATGATGAATTATGAATGGATTGTTGAATTAAACATGAATTATGGTGAATTTCTCCTATGAACCCATGTTTTCCCCCAAAATCTTAAGTTGTGATTTGTGATTGGGAATTGATTAATCATTAAAACATGTTGAATTGTTTATGTTTACACTGAATTAGTTATTGAATCATGTTAATTCCCTTATCTATTGTAGTATCTTAGATATTTGGGTTTAGATTATTTGTAAGCCTTGGAGGGAAATTTCATGAAGGATCTATTTATGATTATGATGTGAAGTATATGTGTGTGATCTCAATAAAAGTATAATGATCATGATTAGAATGTAATTGTGTTATGATTGCAAGCATTTCTCAATTAACACTCTTGAATGATGATGATAGAATGTGAACGGTTTCCTCTATATAATGTATATCTTGAATTGGTAGGCTTATGCATCCTATTCTTGTATAAATGAAAGTAATGTGGATTGATGTATCTTGAATTGGCAGGCTAAGACATCCTTTTCTTGTATTGATGAATGTGGTCTTGATTGAAGTACCTTGAATTGGTAGGTTAAGGCATCTTTTTCTTGTATAATGAATATGTCCTCATTGAATATGAATCGATAGGCTTATGTCATTCCTGTCATAAATGAATAATGAATGTGTTCTAAAGCTATGAATATGAATCGATAGGCTAATGGCATTCCTTTCATAATTGGCTAATGAACTAATGTAATGACGACTCTTGAATCGATAGGCCTATGGCATTCCTTTCCTAATGAGTCAATATACCATGAATCGATAGGCTTATGACATTATTTTCATCTGTATAATAATGTAATGATGAACCATAAATCGATAGGCTTATGGCATCCCTTTCATTAGGATTCTAAAGCTATCCTAAAAATGAACCATGAATCGATAGGGTTATGGCAATCCTTTAATGTGTAAAGATGTAACTTGGGTCGATAGGCCAATGGCATTCCTTTCAAGTACAATTATGTAATGCGAATGTAATTCTCTATGGGAATGGACGTTGAGCACCGAGTGGATATCGTAAGATGGAAACTCTCTTAATGTTAGGTTAGAGTTCCAATGAACATCTTCTTATCCCATAACTATGTACCCACATAAGATATTAGCTAGTGGATCCACCTAAGCCAAAATGTTACCGATCCTACCTTAGGCAATTAGACCACGTTTTTACGGTGTGGGGTTATGTGACACCGGATTCCATGTCAAGCTCATATGGTCTATGTCGATTACTGCTTATTCCCATCATGTGAGATGTGCACTATGGTTTCTTAATAAGTTTTATGAAGTGTGGGTGGTAGTATGGGATGCCATCCATGCATTGGACGAGTAGACTTTGAGAGGGCCATAGTGAGTTCTCTAATGTCTTATGACTAATGAATGAAAGTGCTCCAAATGAAGCTAATGAAGAATGTTGACTGTTATGCTTAATGTAATGATGCATACTATACTTGGTTTGTATTATAAGTTACTTCCTTGTCATGACTTATTGAATATGAATGATCCTTGTCTATGGTGGCTTGAAAGAAGTACTTAGTGTGAGTAGTAGTATTGGATGCTATTCATACATTGCACAAGTATGACTTAGGGTTTCCCTAGATGATTGTCCTAATGTGTTCTTATGATTTATGAAATGTCTATGTTCCTTATGTATGAGTATTGTCTAATGATGAAAAGGAAGAATAGTAAGTTCTTTTTTGTTAGCCTTAATGTGGTACTTAGTATGGATTGTGGTATGGGATGCTAGTCATACATTGCACAAAGTATGGTTTGGGGTTACTTGAGGTGAAAGCTCTAATGTGATGAAACGACTTGTATGTTGATTAAATTATATCTTATGCCTTTTATGCAAAAGTTCGTGATATTTCTCAAATTGGCATAATGCATGATTTTCAAACCAAATGTCCGTTTTAAAGCATGATTTTTGCATGGTTATCATACTTAGTGCATTAAATGTGCTAACCCATATTTCTTCTATTTTTCTACAAAGTGTAGGTTCCGGCAAGTGAGTTGAGTTCTATCTAGTTGAAGCTTGGATTGAGTTCTTCCAAGCCTAGTGGTATGTCCTCATGGATTCGAGTACAAGTACTTTTGACGTTTCATGTATTTTATTGTAATAGACTCTTTTAGATTTTCTATTGTAAAGGGTCGTGACCCTACTTTTCATACGAAGAATGTTTTTAGATGGCCATGTGATACTAGTAGACTTCCACTGTTTTAAAAGATCTTTTCGATTGTATGGATTTAAAGAAAAGTTTTAAATTCCGCACTATTTCTATAATTTTATGTGATGACCTGCTATGAGGGTTGTATGAGACTATTCAGAGTCTTGTACGCCGTGTCACATCTAGGGGCAAGCCTTGGGTCGTGACAAACACGGTATCAGAGCACAAGGTTTTGGAATGGTTTTAAGGATTGATGTCTCACAAGCCATGTCTAGTGGAGTCTTATTCATTGGTGTAAGTCGTGACACATTTATGAATGAGAGGCTATAGGACGTTAGGAAGCTACACTTCTTTCATTACTCTTTGAGTCTTGCCATAGAGTTTAGATCTATAATATTCCCTTTTCTAACCCTTCTCTTGTGTTTATAGGATATGAATACAAGGGCGAACGCAAGAATGATGGAAAGGGAAAATTTGAATGAGGGAGTTCCTCACCAAGGTCCTCAAAGTGGCCAGGTTCCTCAAGGCAATCAAGTTCCTATTGATCCCCCGGCCATAACCAATGAAGAAGTTAGGTCGGCTATTTTAATGATGGCTCAAGCCGTAACTACTCAAGCCCAAGCTATGATGGCCCAAGCTAATAGGGGTGTTGAGACTCATGTGAACCCTATTGTAAGCACTATGGCTTCTAGGTTGAGGGACTCTGTGAGGATGAATCCTCCGGTGTTTCTAAGTTCCAAGTTGGGATAGGATCCCTAAGAGTTTGTGGATGAGGTGTATAAGGTAGTGAATTCTATGGGGTGACTTCTATAGAAAAAGTGGAACTAGCCGCTTATCAATTGAATGATGATGCCCAAGTTTGGTTCACTCAATGGAAAAGTAATAGGCCGGCAGGAGCGGGGCCAATAGATTGGGAAGTGTTCAAGGAAGCATTCTTTGGTTAGTTTTTCCCACATGAGAACTGAGCGGCTAAGATGGAGGAGTTTATCAATCTTAGGCAAGGTAACATGAATGTTCAAGAATACTCTTTGAAATTTACCCAAATGTCTAAGTATGCCTCATCCTTGGTGTCACCCTAGGGATGAGATGAGTAGATTTTTTATGGGTGTATCCGACCTAGTTGAGGAAGAGTGCCATACGACAATGCTCTATGATGATATGAACATTTCTAGGATTATGGTTTATGCTCAATCTATTGAGGAGTCCAAACGTAAGAGAAAGAATAGGGAGATGAAGAGAGTTAGATCCGATGAGCAAGGTCAACCATGGTTCAAAAAGAGAGCTCGGAACCAAGATTCTTCAAGAACTCCTAAGGTTAACCAAGAGAAATGGAGTGGGTCTCCATTTCCTAAACCTATTTGCACCACGTGTGGGAAGAAGCATTATGGGAAGTGCCTAGCCGGTACTAGTGGGTGTTATGGTTGTGGAATGAATGATCATCAAGTGAGAAATTATCCTACTCTTATGGCCAAAGGAAGGGAGGCCGAACAAGCTTCTCTTAATGAGTCTGATCCTAATGATCCCAAGAAAAATCATTTCTATGTGCTTCATGCTAAAGAGGGAAAAGGTGCTCTTCCGGATAAAGGCACCGGTAAGTGATGATTTCTTATAGTTGTGAATGTCCTGTTAAGGTTCCTATGTTATTTTCATGATAGCCTTAGTAAGGGTTTACTGCTAAGGGGGAGATGGTATGTTGAATAGTAAGGTTGATGGGAGTTCCAATATCCTTATCTCTTTCTTTCTATTTCGATTCAAGCTTGAGACTAAGAGTTCCTTGTAGCTTGTTTCATATTTTGGAGTCATGTGTGATTATGTGTTTCCATGATCTTCTTATGTTATGCATGTTTTTGATGAATTCATGTTTAAATGAGTTCTTATGAATTGTGTTCCTCATGTTGATGTTCATTTATTATGAATTGCCTATATGCTTCATGAGGTGAATTATTGAACATGCCTAAATGTGCTTTTAAGAGAAATTGCATAATGTGCCTAATGGTGTTTGATGAGCATGATTTGAGTTGGAGAAGGTAATCCCTCCAATGAAATGAGAAATGTTCAAGTTTTCATGCATAATGAGCTTGTAGATATAGTTCCTACTTTCTTGTGTTGCATGGAGTATGTTTGAGATGGAGTTGATGTTTTCTCCTAGTTTTGTGCATTGTTTATGAGGTTGTATGCACGATGGGCTGCGAGTCTTGAGTCTTTGTTTCCCTTAAAGGGTTTAAAGTGTCATTCGAGGACGAATGTTCCTAAGGGAGGAGATAATGTAATGACTCGGAAAATGAGTAGGTGAAACTAGAGCCTAACGAGTGTGTGTTTGAGTTTGTTGTGAGGTATAAATGTGTAGAATGAGTTCCCGAGCTTAGGTTGAGGGGTTAAGGGGTTAAGCGTCAAGGGACGACCCCCAATGACCAACCAAGGGTCCTTTAGGGGGACCCTAAACCCTAACCCCTAAGACCCCAAGAAACCAAAAATCTGCCCAAAATATGGTGAGCCACGGATGGGACATACGCCCCGTAGGTCCATCCACACCCCGTGGATGGCCTCCGCGGATCAAGGTCCCAAAATAGATGTTGCATCCACGAAACATGGTGTGTAAGTACGGCCCGTGGACCCAGCCACGGTCCGTGGGTGGGGTTCGTGAGTCACCATTGGTTTCTGCCATAATTCTGCCAAATGTAAGGGTGTTATGGTAAATTCCTTTTTAAGTTAGATGAGTTAAGGGACGGTTATTAATGATTAATTAAGAAATTTTAAGACTTTTAAAGGTATTAAAACTCCTTTCCCAATTCATTACTTCAAATCATGAAATAGAAACCTCCCACCCTCTCCAAATATTCTCTCTCTAGAAACCACCATTGGAGAAAAAGGAGTCAAGCTTTCAAGCTCAAGATCGTACCTTTCACTCTCAATTTTCGTGGAGTTTCTTCCATAAAGATATGGTAGTCTTCATCATTGATTAATTTCATTTAAGGAGCCCTATCAGAAGTGATATCAAGTTTCCAAAATCCCCCCAAAACCTAGGGTTTTCAATCTATGCATGGATTCAATTCCAAAATGTTTTCCAAGGTTTATAAATGATAAATTATGAATGGATTGTTGAATTAAATATGAATTATGGTGAATTTCTCCTATGAACCCATGTTTTCCCCCAAAATCTTAAGGTATGATTTGTGATTGGGAATTGATTAATCATGAAAGCATGTTGAATTGCTTATGTTTACACTGAATTAGTTATTGAATCATGTTAATTCCCTTATCTATTGTAGTATCTTAGATATTTGGGTTGAGATTATTTGTAAGCCTTGGAGGGCAATTCCATGAAGGATCTATTTATGACTATGATGTGAAGTATATGTGTGTGATCTCAATGAAAGTATAATGATCATGATTAGAATGTAATTGTGTTATGCTTTCAAGCATTATCTCAATTAACACTTATTAATGATGATGATAGAATGTGAAGGGTTTCCTCTATATAATGTATATCTTGAATTGGTAGGCTTATGCATCCTATTCTTGTATAAATAAAAGTAATGTGGATTGATGTATCTTGAATTGGTAGGCTAAGGCATCCTTTTCTTGTATTGATGAATGTGGTCTTGATTGAAGTACCTTTAATTGGTAGGTTAAGGCATCTTTTTCTTGTATAATGAATGTTCCTTGACTCATTGAATATGAATCTATAGGCTTATGGCATTCCTTTCATAAATGACTAATGAATGTGTTCTAAGGCTATGAATATGAATCGATAGGCTTATGGCATTCCTTTCGTAATGGGCCAATGAACTAATGTAATGACGACTCTTGAATCAATAGGCCTATGGCATTCCTTTCCTAATGAGTCAATATACCATGAATCGATAGGCTTATGCAATTCCTTTCATGTGTATAATAAAATAATGATGAACCATAAATCGATAGGCTTATGGCATCCCTTTCATTAGGATTCTAGAGCTATCCTAAAAAGGAACCATGAATCAATAGACTTATGGCATTCCTTTCATGTGTAAAGATGTAACTTGGGTAGTAGGCCAATGACATTCCTCTCAAGTACAATAATGTAATGTGAATGAAATTCTATATGGGAATGGAGGCTAAGCATGGAGTGGATATGGTAAGATGGAAACTCTCCCAATGTTAGGTTAGAGTTCCAATGAACATCTTCTTATCCCATAATTATGTGCCCACTTACGATATTAGATAGTGGATCCACCTAAGCTAAAATTTTACCGGTCCTACCTTACGCAATTAAACCATGTCTTTACGGTGTGTGGTTATATGACATCGAATTCCATGTCAAGCTCACATGGTCTATATCAGGTACTGCTTATTCCCATCATTTGAGATGTGCAATATGGTTTCTTAAGAAGTTCTATGAAGTGTGGGTGGTAGTATGGGATGCCATCCATGCAATGCACGAGTAGGCTTTAAGAGGGCTATAGTGAGCTCTCTAATGTCTTATGACTAATGAATAAAAGTTCTCCAAATGAAGCTAATGAAGAATGTTGACTTTTATGCTTAATGTAATGATGCATGCTATACTTGGATTGTATTATGAGTTACTTCCTTGTCATGACTTATTAAATATGAATGTTCCTTGTCTATGGTGGCTTGAAAGAAGTACTTAGTGTGAGTAGTAGTATGGGATGCTATTCATATATTGCACAAGTATGACTTAGGGTTTCCCTAGATGATGGTCCTAAGGTGTTCTTATGACTTATGAAATGTCTATGTTCCTTATGTATGAGTATTGTCTAATGATGAAAAGGAAGAATAGTAAGTTCTTTTTTGGTAGCCTTAATGTGGTACTTATTGTGGATGGTGGTATGGGACGCTATTCATACATTGCACAAAGTATGGTTCGGGGTTTCTTGAGGTGAAAGCTCTAATGAGATGAAATGACTTGTATGTTGATTATGTTATATCTTATGCCTTTTATGCAAAAGTTCATGATATTTCTCAAATTGGCATAATGCATGGTTTTCAAACCAAATGTCCGTTTTAATGCATGATTTTTGCATGGTTATCATACTTAGTGCATTAAATGTGCTAACCCATATTTCATCTATTTTTCTACAAAGTGTAGGTTCCGGGAGGTGAGTTGAGTTCTATCTAGTTAAAGCTTGGATTGAGTTATTCCGAGGCTAGTGGTATGTCCTCATGGATTTGAGTACAAGTACTTTTGACGTTTCATGTCTTTTATTGTAATAGACTATTTTAGATTTTCTATTGTAAAGGGTCGTGACCCTACTTTTCATTCGAAGATTGTTTTTAGATGGCCATGTGATACTAGTAGACTTCCGCTATTTAAAAAGATGTTTTCGATTGTATGGATTTAAAGAAAACTTTTAAATTCCGCACTATTTCTATTACTTTATGTGATGACCGCTATCAGGCTTGTATGAGACTGTTCAGAGTCTTGTACGCTGTGTCACATCTAGGGGCAAGCCTTGGGTCGTGACAAACACGGTATCAGAGGACAAGGTTTTGGAATGGTTTTTAGGATTGCTGTCTCACAAGCCACGTCTAGTAGAGTCTTGTTCGTTGGTGTAAGTCGCGACACATTTATGAATGAGAGGCTATAGGACGTTAGGAAGCTACACTTCTTTCATTACTCTTTGAGTTGTGCCATAGAGTTTAGATCTATAAGATTCCTTTTTCTAACCCTTCTCTTGTGTTTATAGGATATGAATACAAGGGCGAACGTAAGAAGGATGGAAGGGGAAAATGTGAATGAGGGAGTTCCTCACCAAGGTCCTCAAGGTGGCCAAGTTCCTCAAGGCAATCAAGTTCCTATTGATCCCCCGACCATGACTAATGAAGAAGTTAGGTCGGCTATTTTAATTGTAACGACCCGAGAGCACCCCCAAGTCGTAACATGTGTACTCGTCCTCTCGGAGGTCTAATACAAGCCTCTTAGCATTCATTCATCACATTCGGTAACAAAAAAACCATTAGGAATTTAAATACTTTTTAAAACAAATTCATAATGCTCATAAAATCTTTCAAATGTAACGAAGTAGAATTTCTAAGTCTCATGTACCATCTTAGACACGAATAGAACATCTTAGGGGCACGTCCCTTTACAACAAAATATAAGTCCTATAAAATGTCTAAGTGGAAATACTAGAAAGGTAACAACTATGTCCTCGAATATATGAGGACATACCTTGCTTCTTGAGAAGAATCAATATCCCAAGCTTCCTCAAAAGATCTCTTCACTTTCCACCACCTACACTTGTAACAATAGAGAAATATGGAATTAGTACAATAAGTACTAAGTATGATGACCCTGCAAGAAAACATGCACAACGGACATTTACAAGGAATGTATGCTTTTAAGGCCTTCTTTAACAAACCTTTACAACCACAAGCATAAACCCACATTTCAAGTCACCATTCACAAATAAGTCCATATTCACATCATTTACAACTCAATTAACACAAGTGTACAATACTTAAAAAAAGATAGCAAAGTAAGTCCTTCATTACTATTTAAGCCTCTATCTCAAGTCACCCTAAGCCACACTTAAGTGAATAATGAAGTGACCACCCATACAACCTCTTCATATACACCTAAGTGTTTCTAAGAGTTACCATAGACAAGGGTTTTATCATTACATTATAACATACTAAGTCAACATTCTTTATAAAACCATTTAGGAGACACACATGCATATAGGGGACAATCACATAATAGCCCTAAGGCTTAGGGAACTCACTTTAGTATCTTCTAAGCCTACTCGTGGCATGTGTAGATAGCATCCGATACTACTACCTACACGTTGTAGAACCTATCCAATATTAGAGTGCACATCCCATATGATGGAAATAGGCCTTAACCGACATAGACCATATTAGCAAGGTATGAAATCCGGATTCTATCCTACTCCGTGGAGGTTGTTCTACTTGCCAAGGGTAGAACTAAAAGCAACCCATGTTGGCACATGGTTTAAGCGATTTCCAAGGAAGTTCATTGTGCCTAATCTCATGCTCAACTAAGCCACCATCCTAACCACATCCACTCGGTACTTAGCCTTGGTTTCCATAGAGTATTCAATCACATATGTACTAGAGAGGGTTCCTTTTCTAGTTCAACCAACTCACAGTACCTCTTCCCAAGAAAGGCCCCATTTCTTAGTCATAGCCAATCTAGGTTCAAGAGGATAGCTCATTTGACTTTCTTAGGTAAGGATTCTCATGCCGTTCCAGCTCCATCCATCTCTAAGTCTATCATTTCACTCTAAGGCCCATCCTTCTAGAAGGGAACATCACCCAAAGGCCCATCCTTCAAGGTTATACATTTACTTATGAAAGCTAGACTCATGAAAAGGCACTATGCTTAAGTCTTATCAATTCAAGTCTTGGCCTAGAATACCTCTTTTATCATTTATAGGAAGAGCTCAATTACTAAGTCATAGTCCAACCAAACAAACATTCATATACTAATATACATAATCAAGCTTTCAAGACACAAGACAAGATACTCAAGTCTAGCATATGAGCTACAACATCATCTTATAGAGACTCATCATAGTCCATCATCACCACATATCACCATTTCAAGAGAAACATGCTTTCACCTTAGCATAATAACACTTTATACAATATCACATTAATACCATTAAAACATCTTAATAGTATAGCTTCATATAGGACTTTACATATAGCCTCATATGTGTATAATAATACAACAATGTAATAGCACTCATAGAATGCCCTTCGTGGCCTCAATTCACAATAATGCAATATTCCCACACTATACAACAACTTCACCAATGTCTTCATGGCTACAATTCACAATAATACCACACAAGAATAAGATATAACACTTCCACCAAAGGTGTATCCAACTTACCAACAACAATCAATTCAATAAAGAGAGTTCAAGCCTTCTTACCATAATCCAAAGCCATAGCAAAAATCACCAATACTTCACCCATAAGGCTTACCACCCTTAATTCATCCATTATCAAGAATTATTCATAAATAAACATTAAACCACACAAGAGATATCAATACCATTCACTTTACACATAATTCCATCAACTTTGAATAAATAGTAATAGACCCACTTCATAGCAAATTTTAGGGTTTTGTAGAAGACAAGGGTTCATGGAGTATTTCATTCAAAAACCACAAACAAACATCAATTAATCCATACCTAAACATTTCAAATTATTTTCATGCAAGAACCCTTGATAGAATTCAAAAACAAGCTTTTAGTCAGTTTTTGAAAACATGGTAAAATCCTTTGAAATTGACTTTATGATGAAGATGAATCCTAGATGAAGAGCCACCATACCTCAATTGATGAAATCTCAGCGAAATATGGTGGAAGGGAACTCTCAATTGAAACCCTAGCTCTCTACCTTCTTCTTCCTTGAACTTGAGAGAACTTTAGAGAGAGAAAGAGCTTTGGGGTTTTGATTTTGGAAGAATGAATTCAAATACTCCTCCTAAATGATTAATACCTTTAAAATACTTAAAAACACTTAAAATAATAACAACCCAAAGTACCCAAACTACCCCTCACTTAGTTGGACCTTTTTAAACAAGTCCAACTTGAGTTTTATTTTCGCAGATTTCATCGGGAAACAAGTTCACGACGTGGAGGTGTTCCCACAAGTTTTCTGGAAATTAAATTCGAGACAGTAGAGTCTGCGGTGTCTCTGCGACGCGCACTTTTTGGCCATTGGTGGAGCAGATCCGCGACGCAGAGCCACTCTCTCCAAGAACAACTTGAAGCTGCCTTGGCAGCTTGCTTTGCCAAGGGTTGGGGTCCTCCTTGGGGACCCTTAGGGTGGTCTTAGGGAGTCGTACCCAAATGTTTTGACCCTAAAAACATTTATTAAGACACTAGGGTCACCTCCACTGATTTTATACTCCATACAACACATAAAAACATGAACAACATACTAGAACACACCAACACGTAAAAGACTAGTTTCCGAACGTTTTGGTCGTCCCTTGACGTTTGACTTCCAAACTCTTTAAAACTGGCTAAAAAGGTTATTCTTCATTATTTTAACAAGTTATTAATGAATAGGACCCATGTGAGGCTCTACTTTATCGTACTTCATTTTGAGGGGTGTTACATTAATGATGGCTCAAGCCGTAATTTCTCAAGCCCAAGCTAATAGGGGTGTTGAGACTCATGTCAACCCTATTGTGAGCACTATGGCTTCTAGGTTGAGGGACTTTGTGAGGATGAATCCTCCGGTGTTTCTAGGTTCCACGGTGGGAAAGGATCCCCAAGAGTTTATGGATGAGGTGTATAAGGTAGTGAATTCTATGGGGGTGACTTCTATAGAAAAAGTGGAACTAGCCGCTTATCAATTGAATGATATTGCCCAAGTTTTGTTAACTCAATGGAAGAGTAATAGGCCAGTAGGAGCGGGGCCTATAGATTGGGACGTGTTCAAGGAAGCATTCTTTGGTAAGTTTTTCCCACATGAGAAGAGAGCGGCTAAGGTGGAGGAGTTTATCAATCTTAGGCAAGGTAACATGAATGTTCAAAAATACTCTTTGAAATTTACCCAATTGTCCAAGTATGCCTCATCTTTGGTGTCACCCTAGGGATGAGATGAGTAGATTTGTGATGGGTGTATCCGACCTAGTTGAGGAAAAGTGTCGTACGACAATGCTCCATGATGATATGAACATTTCTAGGCTTATGGTTTATGCTCAATCTATTGAGGAGTCCAAACTTAAGAGAAATAATAGGGAGATGAAGAGAGTTAGATCCGATGAGCAAGGTCAACCATGGTTCAAAAAGAGAGCTCAAAACCAAGATTCTTCAAGAACTCCTATGGCTAACCAAGAGAAATGGAGTGGGTCTCCATTTCCTAAACCTATTTGCACCACGTGTGGGAAGAAGCATTAGGGGAAATGCCTATTCGGTACTAGTGGGTGTTATGGTTGTGGAAAGAATGATCATCAAATGAGAAATTGTCCTACTCTTATGGCCAAAGGAAGGGAGGCCGAACAAGCTTCTCTTAATGAGTCGGATCCTAATGATCCCAAGAAAAATCATTTCTACGTGTTTCAAGATAAAGAGGGAAAAGGAGCTCTTCCGGATGAAGGCACCGGTAAGTGATGATTTCTTATAGTTGTGAATGTATTGATAAGGTTCCTATGTTATTTTCATGATAGCCTTAGTTAGGGTTTACTCATAAGGGGAAGATGGTATCTTGAATAGTAAGGTTGATGAGAGTTCCAATATCCTTTTCTCTTTCCTTCTATTTCTATTCAAACTTGAGACCAAGAGTTCCTTATATCTTGTTTCATGTTTTGGAGTCATGTGTGATTATGTGTTTCCATGATCTTCTTATGTTATGCATGTTTTTGATGAATTCATGTTTAAATGAGAAAATGAGATCTTATGAATTGTATTCCTCATGTTGATGTTCATTTAGTATGAGTTGCCTATATGCTTCATGAGGTGAATTGTTGAACATGCCTAAATGTGCTTTTAAGAGAAATTGCATAATGTGCCTAATGGTGTTATGATGAGCATGATTTGAGTTGGAGAAGGTAATCCCTCTAATGAAATGAGAAATGTTGAAGTTTTGAAGCATAATGACCTTGTAGATGTAGTTCCTACTTTCTTGTGTTGCATGATGTATGTTTGAGATGGAGTTGATATTTCCTCCTAGTTTTGTGCATTGTTTATGAGGTTGTATGCACGATGGGATGCTAGTCTTGAGTCTTTATTTCCCTTAAAGTGTTTAAAGTGTCATTCAAGGACGAATGTTCCTAAGGGGGGAGATAATGTAACGACTCGGAAAACGAATAGGTGAAACTAGAGCCTAAAGAGTGTGTGTTTGATTTTGTTGTGACGTTTAAATGTGTAGAATGAGTTCCCGAGCTTAGGTTGAGGGGTTTAGGGGTTAAGTGTCAAGTTAAGACCCCCCAATGACCAACCAAGGGTCCTTGAGGGAGACACTATAGCCTAACCCCCAAGACCCCAAGAAACCAAAAATCTGGCCAAAATATGGTGAGCCACAGATGGGACATATGCCCCGTAGGTCCATCCACACCCCGTGGATGGCCTCCGTAGGTCAAGGTCCCAAAATAGATGTTGCAGCCAGGAACCATGGTGTGCTAGTACGGCCCGTGGACACAGCCACGGTCCGTGGGTAGGGTTCGTGAGTCACCATTGCTTTCTGCCATAATTCGGCCAAGTGTAGGGGTGTTATGGTAAATTCCTTTTTAAGTTAGATCTGTTAAGGGACGGTTATTAATGATTAATTAAGGTATTTTAAGACTTTTAAAGGTATTAAAACTCCTTTTCCAATTCATTACTTCAAATCATGAAATAGAAACCTCCCACCCTCTCCAAATATTCCCTCTCTAGAAACCACCATTGGAGAAAAAGGAGTCAAGCTTTCAAGCTCAAGATCGTACCTTTCACTCTCAATTTTCGTGGAGTTTCTTCCATAAAGGTATGGTAGACTTCATCATTGATTAAGTTTAATTTAAGAGCCTTATCAAAAGTGATTTCAAGTTTCCAAAATCCCCCAAAAACCTAGGGTTTTCAATCTATGCATGGGTTCGATTCCAAAACGTTTTCAAAGGTTTATATATGATGAATTATGAATGGATTGTTGAATTATGGTGAATTTCTCCTATGAACCCATGTTTTCCCCCAAAATCTTAAGTTGTGATGTGTGATTGGGAATTGATTAATCATTAAAACATGTTGAATTGTTTATGTTTACATTGAATTAGTTATTGAATCTCTTTAATTCCCTTATCTATTGTAGTATATTACATATTTGGGTTGAGATTATTTGTAAGCCTTGGAGGGTAATTTCATGAAGGATCTATTTATGATTATGATGTGAAGTATATGTGTGTGATCTCAATGAAAGTATAATGATCATGATTAGAATGTAATTGTGTTATGATTGCAAGCATGTTCTCAACTAACACTTATGAATGATGATGATAGAATGTGAAGGGTTTCCTCTATATAATGTATATCTTGAATTGGTAGGCTTATGCATCCTATTCTTGTATAAATGAAAGTAATGTGGATTGATGTATCTTGAATTGGTAGGCTAAGGAATCCTTTTATTGTATTAAAGAATGCGGTCTTGATTGAAGTACCTTGAATTGGTAGGTTAAGGCATCTTTTTCTTGTATAATGAATGTTTCTTGACTCACTGAATATGAATCGATAGGCTTATGGCATTCCTTTCATAAATGACTAATGAATGTGTTCTAAGGCTATGAATATGAATCGATAGGCTTATGGCATTCCTTTCATAATGGGCCAATGAACTAATGTAATGACGACTCTTGAATCGATAGGCCTATGGCATTCCTTTCCTAATGAGTCAATATACTATGAATCGATACGCTTATGGAATTCCTTTCATGTGTATAATAATGTAATGATGAACCATAAATCGATAGGCTTATGGCATCCCTTTCATTAGGATTCTAGAGCTATCCTAAAAATGAACCATGAATCGATAGGCTTATGGCATTCCTTTAATGTGTAAAGATGTAAGTTGGGTCGATAGGTCAATGGCATTCCTCTCAAGTACAATAATGTAATGTGAATGAAATTCTCTATGGGAATGGAGGCTAAGCACCGAGTGGATATGGTAAGATGGAAACTCTCCAAATGTTAGGTTAGAGTTCCAATGAACATATTCCTATCCCATAACTATGTGCCCACATAAGATATTAGCTAGTGGATCCACCTAAGCTAAAATGTTACCGGTCCTACCTTAGGCAATTAGACCACGTCTTTACGGTATGGGGTTATGTCACACCGGATTCCATGTCAAGCTCACATGGTCTATGTCGGTTACTACTTATTCCCATCATGTGAGATGTGCACTATGGTTTCTTAAGAAGTTCTATGAAATGTGGGTGGTAGTATGGGATGCCATCCATGCATTGCACGAGTAGGCTTTGAGAGGGCTATAGTGAGTTCTCTAATGTCTTATGACTAATGAATGAAAGTGCTCCAAATGAAGCTAATGATGAATGTTGACTTTTATACTTAATGTAATGATGCATGCTATACTTGGATTGTATTATGAGTTACTTCCTTGTCATGACTTATTGAATATGAATGTTCCTTGTCTATGGTGGCTTGAAAGAAGTACTTAGTGTGAGGAGTAGTATGGGATGCTATTCATACATTGCACAAGTATGACTTAAGGTTTCCCTAGATGATGGTCCTAATATGTTCTTATGACTTATGAAATGTGTATGTTCCTTATGTATGAGTATTGTCTAATGATGAAAAGGAAGAATAGTAAGTTCTTTTTTGGTAGCCTTAATGTGGTACTTAGTGTGGATGGTGGTATGGGACGCTATTCATACATTGCACAAAGTATGGTTTGGGGTTACTTGAGGTGAAAGCTCTAATGTGATGAAACAACTTGTATGTTGATTATGTTATATCTTATGCCTTTTATGCAAAACTTCATGATATTTCTCAAATTGGCGTAATGCATGGTTTTCAAACCAAATGTCCGTTTTAAAGCATGATTTTTGAATGGCTATCATACTTGGTACATTAAATGTGCTGACCCATATGTCTTCTATTTTTCTACAAAGTGTAGGTTCCGGCAAGTGAGTTGAGTTCTCTCTAGTTGTAGCTTGGATTGAGTTCTTCCAAGGCTAGTGGTATGTCCTCATGGATTCGGGGACAAGTACTTTTGAAGTTTCATGTCTTTTATTGTAATAGACTCTTTTAGACTTTATATTGTAAAGGACCGTGACCCTACTTTTGATTTGAAGATTGTTTTTAGATGGCCATGTGAGACTAGTAGACTTCCACTGTTTTAATATATTTTTTTGATTGTATGGATTTAAAGAAAAGTTTTAAATTTTGCACTATTTCTATTATCTTATGTAATGACATGCTATGAGGCTTGTATTAGAATTTTTGGAGTCTTGTACGCCGTATCGCGTCTAGGGTCTAGCCTTGGGTCGTGACACCATTCCTTGCCAGCTGATGGGCATTCGGACAACTTCTAAGGTTTTACAATGTGGCTATTATTGGCCTACAGTCTTTAGAGATGCTCATGCATTTTGCAAATCCTTGAGATTGAATTGTTCAATCTTTTGGGGATTGATTTCATGGGTCTTTTCCCTAGCTCTTTTGTGAACAAGTACATGATTGTAGCAGTTGACTATGTCTCCAAGTGGGTGGACACGATGACATTACCAGACAATGAAGTACGCAGTGTCACAAAGTTTTTCAAAAAGAATATCTTCATAAGGTTTGGTACCCCAAGGGCCATTATAAGTGATAGAGGATCACATTTTTGCAATCGTCAGTTTGCAGCGCTCCTCTCAAAATATGGGGTTAAGAAAAAAGTGGCAACAACATACCATCAACAATTGAGTGGACAAGTTGAGGTGTCTAATAGAGAAATAAAGAGCTTCTTAGCCCAAACTGTGAATGTCCATCGTACTGATTCGTCCAACAGGCTTGATGATGCACTTCAGAGCTACCGTATGACATTCAAATCTCCTATTGGTATGTGATGAGTCTGAGATTTTGACTCATTTAAGGCTCATTATTCATAGTTTTATTGTCCTCGATGCCTATTTCGCGCTCTAAAATGATTTTTAAATGCTAATGTGCATATCAAAAGGCAAAAGAGTAAGGCAAGGACATTAATGGACAAAAAAAGAGAAGAAAAGTAAAGCTGAAGACTACCGAAGACACTCGGTGACTCGCCGAGTAGTCCCTTCGCTCGCCAAGTAGTTCCTCGCCGAGTAGTTCCAACCCTTGAAGAAGAGAAATTGGGCGAGGTAACATACCTTTCAGTGAACCTCCGAATGGTATGGTGAAGAAGGATCAGATCGCCTAATATTACAGAATGGTTGGTGAAGACACAAGCAAAACAACGATTTCAAAGACAAATGGTGCATCGCCAATTGGGCCGGCAATCCCGACCTCGATCGCCCAAGTTTACAACTTTTAAATGGTGATAATGCAAGATCAAAATGCGATGAAAATGAGCATTTGGTGTGTCGCAGACTTGCTCGGCGACACTCAACTTATACCGCTGAACGACACTAGAGGCCAAGTTCTGAGATAGTATAAATGGACTTTTTAAAAATGATCAGAGCATTCAATCATTGTAAAAACTCATAGTTCAAACGAAAATATTGTTCTTACTTAGTTTTGAAGAGTTTTTTGAGTAGTTTTTTAATTGGGTTTTGGAATTGAAGCTACATTGAATCATTGTAAGGATTTGAAGATTAATACCTATCTATGGAGAATGTAATCAGTATTGATTTCTTACTTTTTATGATGTGTGGCTAAAACCCCGATTCTTGGGGGGTGTGACTATGTGATTGATTGTCTAAATTATCTTATGGGTGTTAGGGGTTATTGATTTATTGTTGTTTTGAAGTGGGTTTAATCTATAGTTGAGGTTCAATTTATGAATTGTAGTAAATATTGCAATTCTAATTCAGTATTTTATGCTTGCTTGAGAAAGAGGTGTTAAGTCAAGGTTATAGATCAGCATTTGTAGTGATTGGGTTGTTGTGGGTTCAGCTCGAGAGAGTGAATTCTAACCTCGATTCTACCTATATAGCTCGAGAGAGTAGATAAAGTGAGGATTTGGGTTATTTATAGTGTTAATCTTGTCGAGGTTCGAGAGAAGTTGCTTGAATCGTAATAGTTGTTCGAGAGAAATATATTTCATCTAAAGTCTAGCCTACCTACTAAGATTTAGCAAACTTTAATAATTGTTGATCACCCATTTAGTGAAATTGACAATCAATCGGTCCCATCCCCAAGTACCCCTTAATCACTTGATTACTCCCCTGTTTTTCATAATTACTTTAGTTGTTAATTGACACACAAATCCCCCCATCTAAAATTCGTGTCACCCCTTTTACATACTTAACTGAATTCGATATTTTCTATTTCTATTACCGATTAGACCACGTTTATAACTTCATAACCGAATTTGAACCTGTACCGATGCCTGTGGGTTCGACCCCAACTCATTATTTTAGGTTTTATACTAGATTATGCTCTCTTACATCTAATATTGGATGAGGTGTAGTTGGGTGTTTATAAAATATGGCGCCGTTGTCGGGGAGTGGTGTTTAGAATTCTATTATTGAAGTTTAAATTGTGATGTTTTTATGTTGTAGTTGAATCGACTTACCTTGTGTTGTGAGCTCTTTGGGATCAGGTGGCAAGATGAGTGCAAATGGAAACACCGTAAACCAACTTGGTCACCAAGACAATGTTGGTGACTTCAATCATGCCAATGAAGGTCAATTGGGGAGCGTAGGTGCTATTCCCATACCTCCGATTGTGGGTCATGCAGCATTCCATGTGACAAACATGATGCTACAACTCTTGTAATCTAAGGGTGTATTTGGATGGCTGGATCATGAGAACCCCCATGACCATAATTGGAACTTTGTGGATATATGTAGTCCATTCTCGCTCAAGAATATTTCACAAGAATCAGTTCGGCTCCGATTGTTCCCATTCTCCTTGATCGGGAAGCAACCAAGTGGTTAGCAGGTCTACCAAGGGACTCCATTGCGTCTTGGAAAGAGCTTACCAAGTCATTCTACATAAAGTTCTTTCCACCCTCAAAAATGGTGAAATTGCATGACAATATCCAAAACTTCAAGTGAGTAGAAGGGGAACCAATTCATGAAACTTGTCTGAGATTTCAAAAGTTGCTACTACAGTGTCCTACTCACTGGCTTTCGGGTAATGTGATACTTCAATATTTTTACCGGAGTCTAGACTCTGTGAACAAAGGAGTAGCTGACCAGCTGGATCGAGGAGGTATAATGTTACAACCATTTGAGGTAGCCGCGTCTCTTCTTGATGAAATGATAAAGATAAATCGGGCATGGTATACTCAAGAGGACCAAGTGTGTCCCTTAAATTTTAGGATGAAAAAGGAGCAACTTCACAAGGAGAAAGAGCGGGATAAGAATATTAGCAAGATGATGTCCCAAATAGAGTTGTTGAAAAAACAAGTGCTACAAAGCGTTGATGAACACAAAGATGTAAAAAGAGTGTTTAGACTTGAGGAGGGTTCTCGCCCGAGCTATTTAAAGTCGGGTGGGAATCAAGGTTTGAACACGCATAATGAAGAAGAGCGGAGATGATACAATCAAGATTGGACTAAACAAAATGACCCTTGGAAGAGAGAAGATAGTCATGAAGAGTACCACACGCAATCAAGTGACAGCCCAAGATCTAAGGGTAGTTCAGGCAACCTACGAATGAATGAACTATTGTCGCGTATCCTAGATAAGGTTGAGGGATCTTATGACATGCTTAAGGAGATGAAAGTTGATTTCTCATCATTGAATAATAAGGTAAATTCTCACGTGGATGCAACCAAGCAACTTGAATGTCAAATGTGCCTACTTTTAGCACAATTAGAACCCAAGCTATTCGAAAGGAGTGAAGATGAGTATGCAATATGTTTGAGGGCTGATAATGACAAAGATTTGGCAGTTGTGACTCTAAGTAGGAAGATAACAGTCGGTAATGTGAAGGCTAATGATGGGACAAACACCTATGAAGAAGAGAAAGATACTGTTGAGGAAGACAGGTCCGTTCAAGCATTGAAAAATGATATGCTCAAAGATGGGTAAGAGATTCCAAAGCAAAGCACCACCGAAGAGATGCAAAAAGCTAAAGAAGGGGATACATCATCTCCAAAGTTAGTGCAACCTATTCCCAAAATAAATCCCTCATTCCTTCAACGTCTCAAAAAGAGAAATGAAGATGAAAAGTTCAAAAAATTCCTTCAAGACACTTTCTATAAACTTTCCGTTAGTGGAAAAGTTATTGGAGATTCTGGGATATGCAAAATTCATGAAAGAGCTGGTCACTACGAAAAGAAGCATGGACTTCGAAACAATTGAAGTTTCTCACAATTGTAGTGCCATTATGACTAGATATGTATTTACAAAGAAAGAGGATCCCGGGGAATTTACTATCCCATGTACCATTGGTATGCTTCAGTTTGCCAAAACTTTGTGTGACTTGGGGGCGAGTATAAACTTGATGCCATATGCCATCTTCAAACAACTTGGGCTGGGTGAAACGAAATCCACAACAATGCGGCTTCTTATGGCAGACCGATCTATCAAACACTCTATTGGGATACTTTATGATATATTGGTGAAGGTTGATCGATTTATCTTTCCACCCGATTTTGTTATTTTGGATTGTAAAATTGATGCAGAGGTGCCTATTGTTTTGGGTAGACCATTTTTGGCGACCAGGAGAGCTCTAGTGGATGTTGAAAGTGGTGAGTTAAAGTTTCGGGTAAATGAAGAGAAGGTTACCTTCAATGTGTGCAAATCAATTAAGCGACCTAGTGACATTCATGTAGTTTCAATAATTGTTGTAATTGATGAAGCAGTGACTAGTGTGAGTGAAATGATGTATATGGGTGAACCTGTTGCAGCCGTTCTTTCGAATTATGATGTGACCGAAGTTCAAGGGTATTATGAAGTGGTAGCTACTCTATCGGGACTAGGTGTGTACTCAAGTAACATATTGAATTTGGATATTGATCTAAAGAATCGAGAGAGTCCTCCCGCTAATAGTATTGAAACGTTACATGAAGGCAATAATATGGACAATTGTTAATATTATAGGTATTCCACTCAGAATTTGCACTCACAAAATCCAATTGGATAGTGAATGCAAACCAATTGTTGAGCATCAAAGAAGACTAAACCCACCTATGAAAGAGGTGGTGAAGAAAGAGATCATTAAATGTCTAGATGCAAGCGTGGTGTAACCTATTACGAATAGCAAATGGGTAAGTCTCGTACAATGTGTGCCTAAGAAAGGAGGCATCACAGTGGTCCCGAATGAGAAAGGAGAACTTGTACCTATGAGGTCAATCACCGGTTGGAGAGTATGCATGGACTACCAAAAGCTAAATTCTTGGACCTAGAAAGATCATTTTCTAATGTCGTTTATGGATCAAATGCTCGATAGACTTGCGGGGCGTGAATGGTACTATTTCTTGGATGGCTACTCCGGGTACAACCAAATCTTTATTGCATCGGAAGACCAAGAGAATACCACTTTCACATGTCCCTATGGGACTTTGGCCTTCAAGAGGATGCCGTTTGGATTGTGCAATGCTCCGGTTTGCTAACTATGTAGTGTGTGGAATAATACCTGAAGCTCTAAATTTATATCAACAAAAGCAGTTCTTGTTTGATGTAAAGAAATATTTTTGGGATGAACAATATCTCTTCAGAGAATGTGCAGATCATAATCCAACGGTGTATACCGGAAGAGGAAGTCAATGAAATTCTCAATGCGTGTCATGCTTCACCTGTTGTCAGACATCATAGTGGAGTGCAACCAGCAGCAAAAGTGCTTCAAAGTGGTTACAATTGGCCATCTCTATACCGAGACGTGCATGACTTTGTGAAACATTGCATACCTTGCCAAAAGAAAGGAGGGGTATCAAGAAGGCATGAATTACCTCTCAACCATATCTTAGAAGTGGAGTTGTTTGATGTTTTGGGTATAGATTTCATGGGCCCGTTTGTGAGCTCTTTTGGCAACAAGTACATTTTGGTTGTAGTTGATTACATTTCGAAAAGGGCGGAGGCTGTAGCACTACCCAAAAATGAGGACAAGAGTGTGGTGCAATTCTTAAAGCGATATATTTTTGCACAATTTGGCACCCCGCGTGCTATCATCGATGATGGAGGATCCCATTTTTGCAACCGAGTATTTGCCTCATTGTTGAGAAAATATGGGGTGAAGCATAAAGTTGCAACGCCAAACCATCCCCAAACAAGCAGCCAAGTGGAAGTTTCAAACCGAGATATTAAGGGTATTTTGGCCAAAATGTGAATGCAAATCGGGCGGATTGGTCTTGAAAGTTAGATGATGCGTTGTGGGCATATTAGAGTGTGTTCAAAACACCCATTGGTATGTCACCCTATCAGTTAGTGTTTGGAAGGTCATGTCACCTACCAATTGAGCTGGAACACAAGGCTCTATGGGCGTTGAAGACATTAAATATGAATTGGGAGAAAGCTTCGAAAGGAAGAATTAATCAACTTCATGAGTTGGAGGAATTTCGGTTGAAAGCATATGAAAGTTCAGCCCTGTATAAGGAGAAAATAAAGAAGTGGCATGATGCCAAAATCATTCAAAGCGAATTCTTAACAGGTGATTGCGTGCTGCTTTACAACTCTCATTTGAGATTGTTCCCTGGAAAACTGAAATCGAAGTGGTCCAATCCATTCAAGGGGACCCGAGTATTAACAAATAGGGCAGTTGAAGTGGAAAGTAAGGATGGACAGGCCTTTAAGGTGAACAGACAACATCTAAAACTTTACTTTGGAGAATGCCATGTGTCACGCCCCAAGGCTACCCCTAGGACATGGACACAGGACTTAGGATCATGAATGACCCCAATCTAACCCTGCTGGCATATCATAAGCATACTAAGATAACTGAAATAAGGTAATTTTGTGCAGAAGCTTAAAACATAACATAAAGGGGTAATGATGGGGAATACCCATTCTAAATCTGAATATATAAAACTAAGTTTAATGAAAACTGAAAATTCAAACACAACTAAAACTGAATCTAACTATGTCTAAATAAAACCCACTAACTAACTAGAGTTGCTGGGACATTCCCCCAACTAACTTCTAGCAAAACTGAAACTGAAAGACTGAAAATAGAAAGATAACATGTCAATCGTCCTCAAAGAATGAGGACTCGCCACTAATGCTGATGAATTAGAGATTGGAAATCGATCAATGCGTGATCTAAATGATGAGTACTTGAACCTACATCACGAGAAGATGGAGCGCAGAGTATGCATCAGTACTTGAAAGGTACTGAGCATGCACGATAGGATAAGCTGAATAACATATACATAACTGAACAAAGCAATACGAGCAATGATATAATCTGAACATGAAGTAAATACTAAATTTACTGAATATTGAACTAACTGAATGCAATGACCAAGTACATGACATGCTGAGACTGAATACTGAATTGTAACTGATAACCTGGTCAATGCACTAGAATCTGACTGTGGGAGCTACTGTTAACGAACATAAAACCACGAGAGCTATCTGTGGAATCTGATGTATCGCCCGATCGAAAGGACCCAATATACCTTGCCTAAGGTATAAAGGCATGACTAGTATGATCACTAAATATGTTGCCCACAGAGGGGACTTATCCTACGGGGGCACGTAGTTTTGGGACTATGGGGGTGACTGACCCTTAGTCCACTCGGTATTAAGCCTACTCCCAACTGATTATGTATGAAACACATTATAACTGAATGTATGTATTACTGAATAGCTCAAAATACTGACATGCTAACTTAAAATGCAACATTGATATACTGATAATGAAACATTCTTAATCGGAGCATGTATAACTGAATTAACTGACCTAGCAAGTGTAATTCATTAACTAAATGAATCTACAAAACTAGGGTTCAGAGTTTCATGAAAGAAGCTAAACAATAATTCCTCAAAAACATGATAACCTGATTTTGATTAGTCTAATAGCTGAATCACAACAATAATATGAAATTCTAGAAACGCTAGGTCTAAACATGATATATAAAATCAGGAATTTGACTGAATTCTAGGGACCTAATGAGTAAAGGAACCCACTAGTGAAATCCCACATACCTGGTGACGAAATTCACGGAGAATCTTTCGATTTTGGGGCTGGAACTGAAGAAAACTTGTTGTGTTCTTGGAGAGGGCTTGGTAGACTATTTCTCCTTCTTTCATTCAACTTGGATGAATTATGGAGATTGAGTTGACTAGGGTAAGTTCTAATTAAGTTACTAAGCTAGAACTGACTAAAACAACGTAGTTTAGGTGTCCAATGCATAAGGAAAAGACCAAAACGACCCTGACTTAAAAGCTATCGCGGCAAACCGATAGACCTGGTCCACGAACCGTGGTCCTACCAATGGTTTGTCCTGGTCAGTCGCCAACTTGCTTCAGAGGCTGGGATCTGGGGAGTCTGAACCACGGACCGTGGTCTTACCTACGGCCTGTAGGTCCTGATGTGGTTCTGCACTTAGCTGGATTTTCCTGGGGGTTCTGGGGAGTCCGAACCACAGACCTTGTCCACGGACCGTGGTCCTACCTACACTCTGTAGGTCCTGTCGTGGGTCAAGACTTCACTGAAAAATTTTGGTGTTCTGGGAAGGGAGCTGCAGGTGGCCAACCACAGACCCCACCTACGGTTCGTGGGTCACCCTATGGTCCGTAAGTTGCACCTGCAACTTCTGTTTTTTTTTTTTGCAATCTCGTCTTTATAGCATATGGGGTGTTACATTATCTCCCCCTTGGAAACATTCGTCCTCGAATTAAGACTAAACTAGTTGAACATGCGGGGAAAGAGCTGCAAACCCTACCACTAAATACTGGAAACTGAAATCTGACTGAGCTAAGTTCCAAGAACATAAAAATACGCTAAAAATGCAAGTATTGCTGAAGGAACATGATACTAAGACTGAATTTACGCATGAGTAACTGAAAGACTGGAGAGGAACTATTACGTCAAGCTGGAATGGAATCAGAAGGAAAGAGATGAGGATACTTGGCCTTCATGGCTGCTTCTGCTTCCCAAGTAGCTCCCTCTACGAACTGACTCCTCCACTAAACCATAACTGAAGCGACTTATTTGTTTCTCAACCTTTGAACCTAACAATCAAGAATCTCAACTGGCACATCCTCATAAGTGAGGTTATCCTTCATAGCCACACTTTCCAATGGTACTATAGATGTTGGATCCCCCACACACTTCTTCAACAACAAAATGTGAATGACCGGATGAACCATTGTTAGTTCTAGTGGAAACTCTAACTCATAAGCCACTTTACCAACTCTTTTCAAGATCCTGTAAGGGCCTACATATCTAGGATTGAGCTTCCCTTTCTTGCCAAATCTCATCACCTCTTTCATAGGTGACACTATTAGGTAAACCCAATCATCAATTAGGAACTCCAAGTCCCTTCTCCTTACATCTACATACTTCTGGCGACTCTGGGCTGTCTTAAGTCTATCTCTGATGAGCTAAAATTTTCCATAGCATCATGAACTGAATCTGACCCTATCAAGGCAGCTTCACCTACTTCAAACCAGCCAACTGGAGATCTACACCTACGCCCATATAATGACTCATAAGGGGCCATCTGGATGTTGGAGTGGTAGCTATTATTATAGGCGAACTCTATAAGAGAAAGGTGATCATCCCAACTACCCTTGAAATCTATCACGCAAGCTCTTAACATATCCTAGGTCTGAATGGTATGCTCTGCTTGACCATCTGTCTAGGGATGAAATGTTGTGCTGAGATTAACCTGGGTACCAAGACCTTTTTGAAATGACTTCCAAAAATGAGAGGTAAAATGAGGACCTCTATCTGAGATGATAGGCAAAGGAACCCCATGCAACCTGACTATCTCCTTAATGTAAAGCTTGGCTTAGTCCTCCACCGAATCTGTAGTCTTAACTGCCAAAAAGTGAACAAACTTAGTAACTCTGTCAACTATCACCCAAATGGAGTCATGTTGTCTGCTAGTACGAGGTAAACCTATAATGAAGTCCATTTTTATCACTTCCCACTTCCATGTAGGAATGTTGATCTCTTGAGTCAAACCTCCTAGTTTCTGATGTTCTACCTTCACCTGCTGACAATTAGGGCACTTAGCCACAAAATCTGCTATATAACTTTTCATGTCATTCGACAAAAAGACTTCCCACAGATCATGGTACTTCTTAGTGGCACCTGGATGAATAAAATACCTGGAGTTATGGGCTTCTGTAAGGATCTGCTATCTCAACTCACCCACCTTAGGAACACATAAATGACCCTGATATCGAAGCACACCATCTCCCCCTTGGGAGAAAACCTCAACTCTCTACTGATGAACTGCACCCTTTAGTTGAAACAATATAGGATCACTATCTTTTTTTCCTTAACCTCCGCTACCAATGAAGATTCTGACCCATTCTGAACTGTCACACCACCATTTGAAATGCTCATTAAGGCAAACTCTTAAGCGAGCAAGCCGATGAACATCTTTCGCTAGTTCTTTCATTTCTTTCTCAAAATGTGAGACACTACCTATATATAGTCTGCTAAGAGCATCTGCTACTACATTGTCCTTACCAGGATGGTAAAGTACATTCATATCATAGTCCTTGAGGAACTCAAGCCATCTCCTCTGGCGAAGATTCAACTCTTTCTGGGTGAACACATACACTGAAGACTCATATGGTCTGTGAACACATCTATGTGAACACCATACAAGTAATGTTTCCAAATCTTTAGGGAAAATACCACTACTGCAAGCTCGAGGTCATGAGTCGGATAGTTCTTCTCATGCACCTTAAGTTGTCTAGAAGAATAAGCTATAACCTTACCTTGTTGCATCAACACACAACCTAGGGCAACTCTGGACCATCACAATAGATCACATAATCGTCTAAGATACAAAACATGATATATACAAATTCTCACCACAGATGGCACAAGTATCAATCAAGATGGGTCAATTCCACTTCTAAGAGAGACAAAGTCATAACAAAGTACAAAATAAAATAAGCTATATACAAAGTCTCAACCATAAGCCTAGGTGTCAAAGAGTTTACAATTTCAATAGTAATCAAGCATTTCCAAGAAAGTACCACTCAAACTTAGGCCCAAATAACAAGTATCACACAACCCAAAAGGGTTTTTTCTTTTCTCTAAAAAAAAAAATTTACTCCCTAAAAAAAATAAAAGATAATCGGTTCAAAGGGACTATCCTAGGAAAAGAACCGGAAACAAAATCCAAGGAACTCATCCTAAAAAAAAAGGACTAAATAAAATAATAAAAACTAGGAATTCATTCCCCCACCCCACACTTAAAACATGACACTGTCTCCAGTGCAACAACATAAGCTAAGAGTGAAAGTAAAAAAAAATATTTTCGGGTTGGGCTAAGTGTGCTTCTTCTAACGAATAAAAACTTTTTTTTTTCATTTTTTTTCATACCCAGGTCCGCAACGCAGCCTAGGTACGGACTTAACTATCTAATTTTTTTTCTTTTAATTTAATAAAAAAAAGCAATATTAAACAACTCTAAAGCAGACTTCACCCTAACAAACATATGCGGAAGAATCTCCACCCCACACTTGCATATTAAATAAAATTTTAAAAAAACTTCCTGAGGCGCCTAGCTAGTCGCATGTTCTCTTAATTGTCATCAAGGGTCAAATGCAACTCAATACTTAAGCTCAAATGTGCTCCTTTGCATCAAATTCTTGAGTACTCAGACTTCTCCTAATTTGGAAAAACAATTAAAAAATGACACTAAAAAAAATAAAAAGTTACACTATAAATTGGGTTGCCTCCCAATAAGCGCCTAATTTAACGTCGCGGAACGACCTAATTAAGTTCACTACTTTTCTTTCCACTTTGAAATTATGAATTGCACCCCTTACTTTGCATCAATTTTTCTGTTTCGCTCCAGAGGCGGTGGTATAAAGATAAAGGAACCAAGTAATAGATGTTGTATCTTGCACTTCTTGGCCCTTTTGTGAAGAAGGTCGTTTTGTCTTCGTGGACTAGAAAACTTTAAGATGTAGGGGTCTTGTTCCTCATCTATAAACTCCTCCATTAATTTAGATGACTCGAATTTCATGTCACCATCAAAGCATAATGTAGAAAAATGTTTTGAATTAGATCCAGAATGCCTAAACTCCAAAGCAACATTATTTACAACATTCTCACTTTTGTACTCTTTCTCAACATCGATATTAAGGAATAAGCTATAGTTGAATGGTTGAAATTCCTCTTTTTGCTACACTAGTTGGTCATCATTCACAACAATTGGTGATTGGCTATTAGACGCCTCGACTTTTTTGCTCAAGTGATCCAACAAGGCATGAATATCTGAACAAAATTGATCTATTTTTTGTGTGAGCTCAACTCTTGATTCTATTAGTTGGGTTGTCATGTATGTCAGACCATCATAGATACACTCTTGAAACCTTAGAAGTTGAGTTTGTTCTTGTAGACAAGATTGACTCACTATCTTTGATTCTTCATAACTTTCTTCTTGTTGGGATTCAATCTCTTCCTCTAATTAAGCATTAGCTTGCAGTTTCTTGAGTTTTGCCTGCAATTCAATGGTTTTTGCTCGTTATTCCATGAATATTGATTCCACTTCCATGAGTGCTAAATTATTTTTGTCCAAGATATCCATAATTTTCTTCAAATAAATATTGTGCACCACTTGTTCAACATTCTTTACTTCACCCCTGACAACATTACAACTAATAGAAGAATTATAACAGAGGTTCAGTGGAGGGGAATAAGAGTTAGGACAAACATTCCAATGACCATATTTATCACCACATAGATGACATATAGGACACTCAATATCCAAGAGGGGTGCATCACAATACTTACAAGAATAACTGTTGAAGTTTGCTTTTAGTTACTGCAATAGTTTTTAGCAAAATAAGTTAATTAGTTTAAGATGAATTTGAATTTTGAATATTAGTTAGGTTGTTTGAATTATTGAGATATTTTAGGTTGTTTTAAATTTCAAATTATGCAGAGTATATTTTTATGTTGGCTATTTAAAGCCCCTCACTACTTAATAAAATTATTGAAAGCTATTGAAAGTCATTCAATCCATTGAGAGACATTTTCAATCTTTTTGTGCTGCCCCATTTTTAAAAAAACGCCAACAGTGGTATAAGAGCTTCATTGATCTTAAGGGATCTGTGAAATCTTCCAAAGAACTACCATACATTTTTAACCCATAAGGGCTACCTTTTTAATCCATCAGGGCTACCCATTTTAACCCATCAAGACTACCTTTTCAACCGGTGCTTTTTTCAACGCACATGCTTTTCTAAATCATTTTATAACCAAAATAATGGCAAGCAACAGTCTCTCTTTGAATGCCCCAAAAATTTTCACTGGTGAAAACTATCCGATTTGGTCAGTGAAAATGAAATCATATCTTCAAGCCTATGATCTGTGGGAAGTTGTAATGGAAGATGTACCCTTACAACCTCTCCCTGCAAATTCTACCCTTGCTCAAATTGAATGTCATTCAGATGAAAAAATAAAAAAATTCAAAGACAAAACTGTAATTCAAAATTCAGTTGCGGATTCGATTTTTTCTAAAATCATTGCTTGTGAGATGGAAAAAGAAGCTCGGGAAAAATTAAAAAAAGAATATCAAGGAAGTTACCGAGTCAGGCAAATGCATATTTTGAATCTCTTAGGATGCAAGAGGATGAAACTATTGTTAAGTATTCTGACAAGATTTCTTTTATTGTTAATAAAATCATGTTGCTTGGCAAGGATTTCAAAGATGACAGAATAGTAGAAAAAATTCTTGTGACAATTCCAGAGAGATTCTAATCTAAAATTTCATCTCTGGAAGAGTCTAAAGATCTCTCTATTATTTATGTTGAAGAACTAATAAGTTCTCTTCAAGCACAAGAGCATAGAAGAGCCTCTAGGCAAGTTAATGTTACTGAGGGTGCCTTTTATGCACAAAACAAAAAAGAAAAAGGTAATTATCCTCTTTGCAAATACTGCAAAAGAAAAACACACTTGGAAAAATTTTGTTGGTGGAGACTTGATGCAATATGTGGAAATTGCAAACAAGCCAGTCATGTTACAAAAGTATGCAAGCTGAAGAACAATTTTCAAGCACAAGTTGTAGAAGCAGAAATCGAGGAGGAGCAACTTTTTTAAATTGCAGTATCTAAAGCAAAGGAGGAGTGTTGAAGTTTGATTTTAGTTACTGCAATAGTTTTTAGCAAAATAAGTTAATTAGTTTAAGATGAATTTGAATTTTGAATTTAGTTAGGTTGTTTGAATTATTGAGATATTTTAGGTTGTTTTAAATTTCAAATTATGCAGATTATATTTTTATGTTGGCTATTTAAATCCCCTCAATGCTTAATAAAATTATTGAAAGCTATTGAAAGTCATTTCAACCCATTGAGAGACATTTTCAATACCTTTGTGCTGCCCCATTTTTAAAAAAACACCAACAATAACCATCATCCAATCCCCATTTATCCCAATCATCCATATTAATGAGAGTACCAAATTATTCAAAGGATTTTTTTGTTAAAATAATAATAATAAATAAATAATCTAAATAAAAAAAAATAAAAAGTATAACCTATAAGAATAATTAATTTCTAAGTCTTCGACAGCAGCGCCAAAAAAATGTAGCTCCCAATTGCACATGCAGTGTATGTGGTTGCGCAAGTAATATAGTGGCTCTAAAAGAGCCAGATTGTCCAACCCAAAGGACTTGTCAATTAACTATTTTTACTAAATTATACTAGTCTAACAATTTATTTATGAGTGCCAAAATAATTTGATATATAAATAAAAGAATGCAATAATCAAATACTAAGATTACCTTACTATTATTGGGGAAATTCTGGGGCTGCAACTTACTAAGAATTCATGTGTAGTATATTCTTTTATGGACTTCATTTAGTTATTAAATCGCTTATTTACAAGGTTGGATGTATGATCATGGTCTCCCAATCTCTAATTGCCTACCACAATTGGTAGGCTAACTACATAATTGAACGGGGATAAACTGAATCAATTGCGGAGCATTAAGTTTTAATCTTGGTTAGTACCAAGTAAGGTCTCTAGGTATATCCCTATCCTAGCTATAAATCAATCCTAATTTCTAGAGAATATCATGCTCCTTTTGTCCCACGTTGTATTCTCTTATTCCTCTCCAGAGTTCAATTTGGACAATGAGTTTATTTCAAGTCAATCACAAAATACTAAAATAAGAACAAAAGAGAAATTTATGCGATAACTAACTTCAATCCATCAAAGTCAATAAAATACAATCATCATGTAGCCACAACCCTAGAACAAGGGTCTTTAGCTACTAATGCCTAAGAAAAAAAAAGAATTCTCAAAAGTATTGACGACTTTTCCTTACAAAGTATCTCCAAGTATTTTCGTATCTCCTAATAATTATTCTTATTAACTATTTATAGATGTATAAAGCACTAAGTAAAATAATTGATTCCAAAATAAATTAGGAACCAAAAACCAAAAGGAATTTGAGATTCCTTGTTGTACGCTCCAACCGCCTAACAAAATTTGCTTGCCTTCATTAATTGCCACGTGGCAGAAGTCATGCGGCACTTCCATTTTATCCTTCAACTGCAATTCATATATATTATATATTATTATATTTAATTTAATCCATTAAGCTGTCTTCTTGATTTTCTTTTATAATCTTCCATCTTTACTTCGGTTAAGCTCCAAACTTCTTCATCTTCATACCAATTTAATCCTACAAATAAAATATACTATCTAGCATAATCCATAATTTTCATGCTCAAAAAGTACAAATACAAATAATAAATGTGAGGCAAATAATGATTAAAAATATGTATTTTGGCCTCACATTAGTCCGCCTAGTCAGGCACGCAGAATGTGAAGCACACTAATAATTTCGGCGACATTCATGTAAAGGAAGGCGACTCGCCCATATGTATTGGGTTATCATGGTGTAGTCTGCCGAAGTGAAGGACATGTTTTCCTAAGCTACTAACCCCATGCACAATCTGGTTTTACTTGGCAATTCACCGAATAAATCAGTGAATGTCATTAACAGTAACTGCTCAAGGAGTGCTTTTATCTTCATCTCTTTATGATATTTCTATGAATTGAGGACACTGCTCTTTTTTTTGTGGGGTGACGGCCTTTGAGCCAATATTCCTTTTTTTGATTGTATTTTGTTATTTTGAGTTTTGAATAATTGTAGTAATTTACTTTTGTTTATATTATAGTGCTCTATTAGTTAAAGTGCGTCGCTTATTTCTATTTCGTTCTTTATTGATTTTGAAACCCCCCATGAGTTTAAAATCATGAAATACTTGGAGTTTTCATTGATAACAATTTGAGGATCAATGGTGTTCAATATTGATGTCTTGAATAGTACTCATGATGAGCATGGTGTAAAGTGTTGGTGTTGGGAAAATGAAATCGATGTGGTTGCACTTTTAAGCGATTTCGTTGAATATTTTGTTGACTTGATGCCTTTTAATGTGGGCCTTCCAATAAACATCACACGTATGCTTTTGATATTTTTGGGATGTGATAAATGTGTGTATTTTGAAGTGCCATGTGTAGTGAGGTTTTACTTGAAAGCATGTATGTGGAGTCCTAGAATTTTCCTTTTTAGTCCAATTGTTTGAATCTCGATGAATGTGAGATATGATCTTGGGCATCAATTCAAAGAAAAAACTCAATTGTCCATAATACTTTGTGACTAACTTGTGAGGGTGTGCATCCATTTTGATACCATTTGAGCCTAACCTATTTGGTAGTAAAACCAATCCAAAAGAAAGCCTCTTAAACCAAATTGTTCGTACCTTCTCACCAAAAATCCTTTTTGAAGCATTGTTATGGTTGGATAGAAAACTTAGGCCAAAAGCCTAAGTTGGGGGTGTGAAAAGGAAGAAAGAATTAAAGTCAAGTAATGTCACGACCCAAGAGTAGGCCCTAGGCGTAACACGGCGTACTTGACCTTGAAAGGGTCTCATACAAGCCCTTAGCATCATAGCATAGGTAACAAAAAAGTATGGAAAATTTAAAACTTCTTTAAGACCATACAATCGAAAACAATTACATAAGCAAGCGAAAACCTTTACTAAATCTTTGTCTCAAACCATATAACATAATTCTTGAATAAAACTCTTGGGACGTAGCCCATACAAAGTCTAAAACATAAAGAAATGACATAAAGGAAATATGGGTTCGTCCTCGAAGCTATGAGGACTCACCAAATATTCAAGTCTTCTTTCCTCTTAGGAACCTAGCCTCCAAAGCAACTCAAGTCTCCAACCCTACATTTTGTTAGAATGTAGGCAATATGTGTTAGTACAAGATGTACCAAGTATTAAAGCCAGCACAACATCATAAGAGCATCTCAAATGGTTAGTCAACATAAGACATAAGCATAAGAGATAAGAACATAGTCATAACATAATCATCATAGTCATAGCATGGTCTCCAACATAAGCATCATATGAACATAAGTCAACATAAGACATAGTTAATGAACATAGGAGATAAGTCATAATCATATAAGCCTAATTGACTCTTAGTCATCTATACCATAATAGCACCATTCTCAAGTCACCTCAAAAGCATACATGTGCAAAGCAAGAATAGCATCCCATAATACTACCCAAGCCAAGTATCCCTTTTTGGTCATCTTAATCATAGTCTATATACATGGTCAAACCTCTAAACTTTTCTATACCATAAGGGATCCACACTTCTAGGTAACCTCAAAGAACACTTGTACAATGCATGGAAGGCATCTCATAATACTCTTCACACTAAGCATCACCTTGAAGTCATCCTAGTAATATTCACCCTCCTTTGGTCTTACTATTGGCTATCTTCATAACTAAGGGAATCTCTCACCTTTAACTATAGCCAGGAAGTGCAACTATAGCACAATCCTATATCAAGACTTCTCTTTAATAACCCTAAGTCATACTTGTGCAATGCATGATTAGCACCCCATAATACTACTCATGCTAAGTACTACTTTTAGGTCCACATACTAGTACTTCTTGATTTGGAACCTAGTTCCTCTCTTTAACATTAGACACTATGAGGTACTCTCTTAAGCATATCTTAGTTCATTTCTCTTTAAACCTTGAAATACTATGAGGTACTCTCTTAAGCACATCTTAGTTCATTTCTCTTTAAACCTTGGAACACTATGAGGTACTCTCTTAAGCACATCTTAGTTCATTATTAGGTTGAACCCTATGAGATACTTCCTTTAGTATGTCTAAGTTCACTACTAGCATGGATACTATGAAATACTTACTTAAGCATATCTAAATCCATTTCTACCTTGAACACTATGAGATACTCCTTTAAGTATGTTTAAGTTCCTTACTCACATGGACCCTATGAGATACAATCTTCAGTATGTCTAAGTTCACTCATACTCTTGAACACTATGAGTTACTTCCTTAAGTAAGTCTTAGTTCATTTATACTTTGAACACTATGAGATGTTTCTCAAGAATGTCTTAGTTCACTTATTAAGATGGACACTATGAAATATTACCTTGAGTATGTCTAAGTCCATTAACAGTTTTGAACACTATGAGATGCTTCTTTAAGCATGTCTTAGTTCATTGATTATGGAGATTGCTACTAGAAACCTTAACTCAACTATGTGCAAGCTTCCATCTCATGAGACCTAACTTTGGGAAAACCCACACTCTACTACGTAAGAGTTCCCCCTTTAACTTGGATAGTCCTCACATCAACTAGGTGTGTTTATCCTTTCTGCTTGGAGCCTGGACCCTCTCTTGTGTGACACTCCATCTCATTGTCAATATCCACTTGGAGCCAAGCATACACCCCAATATTTACTTGTTAAGCCTTGCTTAATACTCATGTCTCATGGAAGGATGTAGTTGACAATCAATCCATGTTCAAGTGATTCTATCACTTCATACTCTCAAGCATTAATAAGGTAGGTTAGGTGAGTATAGGCCTTTCACCCCAAAACAACCTATTAGGCTTCTATTCTCTTTTGGACTTTACTCTCAAAGCCTTAACACATCTAGTTAATCACATTAGCTTCACCCTAAAGCCTTAGCTATTATGATCACAAACCTTACTCTCAAGGTTTCTTTCTTAATCTCTTCTTTATACCTAGATTTCAAGGCATTATGATCACATCTTTCATTACTAGGTGATTCTAGTCTGAATTGATCATAAAGGTTCAATTCTAACTTTACAAGTCAAGATCAATCATATTCAACAAGGTCTAATTCAATTCATGATTACATGTTCCTAACTTTGATCCATTACTACACATGACATTGATTTTGGAAGATCACCTATGAACCTTCAACTTTGCCTCTAATGGCATAAACCCACAACTATCACATTCATCAATTTAGATTAGGGTTTACCATACAAATTACATGAAATCATCATAATATCATTAAAGAAAAGCTAAATCAATCATAATTGGGTGCTATCCACTAGATTGGAATCATACCCAAACCCTACCCACAATGAAAGCACAACCCTAGCTAGAATTGGATTTTTGATTTCACAAGTGGGGAAACTATGGGGACTCTATGGGTGGAAGAACCCATAGATTATTAAGCTTCACATACCTTAATTCAAAGCCCTAAATAAATCTTGCTTCAATGGAGAATTTCGACCTAGTTGCTTCCCTCTTCTGTTCTCTTCTTCTTCTTCTTAACTTCTAGAGAGAGGATTTCTTGAGAGTAATATGGGGGTTCTAAGATGAATGAGTTAATGAATTAGTTTAGGGGTGTATTAGACTTATATAGGAGGTAAAATAACTAACTAACCGACCTCCCTTAACCCTTAATGAAATAACTAATCAATTCCCAAGCATCTAACTTAAAACTAAGAACTTTAAAACTGGCAGCACCTGCACCCACCCATCCACGGACCGTGGATGGGTCTACTGCCCGTGCTGGCAAGTCATAGGTTTAGTCTGAGGCTTCACTTGGCAGGCCTTAACAGGCCTTGACCTACGCCCCATGACCTACGGGGCGTGGATGGATATATTGGTTATAGATAGCCATCCGTAGGTCACATATTTTGACAGCTTTGGGGACTTTTTTGGGGTCCCCCTCAAGGACCCCTTGGTACTTGGGGAGTCGTACCCGGTCGTTTAACCCCTAAAACCCCTAGTCTAAGTATGGGAACCATTCTTTTGATTTTAATCCTCATACACCACTCCAAAACTCTTACGAAAGAGTCTAGAACCTACTAGTTCAACTCACAAATTTCCGGGGTGTTACATTATCCCCCACTTGGGAACATTCGTCCTCGAATGACACTTTAAACACTTCTTAAAGTCACAACTCTAACTTTGCAGCCCATTATGCATGAACTACATCTAATGCACACTACCAAGGAAGAAAACTTCAATTCCAAGCTAAACACATCCAATGCAACACAAGGGAGTAGGAACTACTTCTACCAACCCAAACTGCATGAATTCTATATCTACTCATTTTCAAGGAGGAACTAACATCTCCTAGCTAAAACATGCTCAACACACACTCATGGAGGCTAAATGCAAATTGCTTCTCACAAAGCATTCATTCAAGGAGGAATCTTTAAACTCCAAAATTAAGGCATGCTCATAACTCAACTCATGAAGTCTATATGCAAATCTTACTCAAATGCACTACAACATGAGGAAACAATACATATAAGTCACTTCTAACAAGACCTAAGCATATTCATGAACATGCATCACATAAGAATATCATGGAAACATACAATTCACACATGACCTCACATAAGAGCAAACAAAGAGGAACTTATCATCTCAAGATTGAATAGGAGTAGAAGGAAAGGATGAGGACATTGGGACATCTCATTGGCCCTTGGCCTCCCAAGTAGCACTCTTAACCAAATTCCTTACTAAAGAAAACTCCACACTACTTCATGGAACAACTTCTTTGTTCTTCTATTTCTTAACTTGCCAGCCTAAGACCTCTACCGGTACTTCTAAATTAGAGAGGTTCTCACCAAACAACTATAGCTCACAAGCAACCTTACTAACACTACTCAAGATCTCACATGAGCCTAAAAAACCGGGACTAAACTTCTCATACTTACTACACCTCTCTAGGTGAAAATTTCTAGCAACCCTAATTCATAAATATCAAGGATACTCAACGACCTTGCTATCTAAGCACATTATCCCCCCCTTGGGAGCAAGCCTAAACAAACTTTTTTAAGCATTAATTCTTTTATTTCTAAGGTCGGAGCAAGTCATCACTTAGATTTCACATTATCACACAAAATGAGTCTAAACCATGGTGAATTACACTTCTACCCTTCTTAGAGGAGTCCATTCACTCAACCAATCTAGGCATTACTTAAACACCCTATTCCACCAATCTATCGACATACCTTGAAACTCATCATGACTAAGTCGAGTTCTACCGACAACTAAACATAACCTCACATCACCTTGCTAGGTAGGAACACTATCTCCCCCTTGGGTGTAGGCCTACACTAATTCTTCTAAATATCTATCATAACATAAAGGCAATAATGAAGCATCATTCATACTAAAAACAACATCAAAATCTATCATCTCAAATCTACCAAGTCACATAGCCATAATTTGCATCTAAACCAACCTTTCTCCCTCACTCCTTGTAGCATAAACCCTTCTAATAGTCACATCCTAAAGACCATCAGATTTGGGATAAGAGAGAGCTTATAAATCTATGGCATGACTTGGAGAATGAAGAAGTGAAGTTTCCTAAGCATCCAATAGCCTCATATTCATAAATGTGGCGCGCTTCACATTTATGAACAACATTCTACTAGACGTGGTTTGAGACAATCCTAGAACCATTCTAAACATTAGGCTATGATACCAAGTTTGTCACGACCCAGGAATACCCCTTAGGCGTAACACGACGTACTTGACCCCGAAGGGGAGTCATACAAGCCCTTAGAATCGTAACGTAGGTAATAGAAAAGTATGGAGAATTAAAAACTTCTTTAAGACCATACAATTGAAAACATTTTCATAAGCAAGCGGTACTCTATACTAAATCTTTGTCTCAAACCATCTAACATAATTCTTGAATAAAACTCTTGGGACAAAGCCCATGCAAAGTCTAAAACATAAAGAAATGGAAATATGGGTTCGTCCTCGAAGCTATGAGGACTCACCAAATATTCAAGTTTTCTTTCCTCTTAGGAACTTAGCCTCCAAAGCAACTCAAGTCTCCAACCCTACTTTGGTTAGAATATAGGCAATATGCGTTAGTACAAAATGTACCAAGTATGAAAGCTAGCATAACATCATAAGAGCAACTCAAATGGTTAGTCAACATAAGACATAAGCATAAGAGATAAGAACATAATCATAACATAATCATCATAGTCATAGCATGGTCTCCAACATAAGCATCATATGAACATAAGTCAACATAAGACATAGTTAATGAGCATAGGAGATAAGTCATAATAATATAAGCATAATTGACTCTTAGTCATCTGTACCATAATAGCACCATTCTCAAGTCACCTCAAAAGCATACATATGCAAGGCAAGAAAAGCATCCCGTAATACTACCCAAGCCAAGCATCCCTTTTTGGTCATCTTAATCATAGTCTATATACATGATCAAACCTCTAAAATTTTCTATACAATAAGGGCCCCACACTTCTAGGTAACCTCAAAGTACACTTGTGCAATGCATGAAAGACATCCCATACTACCCTTCACACTAAGCATCACCTTGAAATCATCCTAGTCATATTCACCCTCCTTTGATCTTACTATTGGCTATCTTCACAACTAAGAGAATGTCTCACTTTTAGTCAACTATAGCTAGGAAGGGAAAGTATAGCACAATCCTATCTCAAGACTTCTCTTTAATAAACCTAAGTCATACTTGTGCAATGCATGTGTAGCACCTCATAATACTACTCATGCTAAGTACCACTTTTAGGTCCTCATACTAATACTTCTTGATTTGGAACCTAGTTCCTCTCTTTAACTTTAGAACACTACAAGGTACTCTCTTAAGCACATCTTAGTTCATTTCTCTTTAAACCTTGGAACACTATGAGGTACTCTCTTAAGCACATCTTAGTTCATTATTAGGTTGAACCCTATGAGATACTTCCTTTAGTATGTCTAAGTTCACTATTAGCATGGATACTATGAAATACTTACTTAAGCATATCTAAATCCATTTCTACCTTGAACACTATGAGATAATCCTTTAAGTATGTCTAAGTTACTTACTCACATGGACCCTATGAGATACTATCTTAAGTATGTCTAAGCCCACTCATACTCTTGAATACTATGAGTTACTTCCTTAAGTAAGTCTTAGTTCATTTATACTTTGGACACTATGAGATGCTTCTCAAGCATGTCTTGGTTCACTTATTAAGATGGACACTATGAGATACTACCTTGAGTATGTCTAAGTCCATTAATGCTTTTGAACACTATGAGATGCTTCTTTAAGCATGTCTTAGTTCATTGGATATGGACATTGCTACTAGAAACCTTAACTCAACTATGTGAAGGCTTCCATCTCATGAGACCTAACTTTGGGAAGACCCACACTCTACTACGTAAGAGTTCCCCCTTTAACTTGGATAGTTCTCACATCAACTAGGTATGGTTCTCCTTATTACTTGGAGCCCGGACCCTCTCTTGTGTGACACTCCATCTCATTGTCAATATCCACTTGGAGCAAAGCATACACCCCAAGATTTACTTGCTAAGCCTTGCTTAATACTCATATCTCATGGAAGGATGTCCTTGACAATCAATACATGTTCAAGTGATTCTATCACTTCACACTCTCAAGCATTCATAAGGTAGGTTAGGTGAGTATATGCCTTTCACCCCAAACCAACCTATTAGACTTCTGTTCTCTTTTAGACTTTACTCTCAAATCCTTTACACATCTAGTTAATCACACAAGCTTCACCCTAACGCCTTAGCTATCATGATCACAAACCTTACTCTCAAGGTTTCTTTCTTAATCTCTTCTTTATACCTAGATTTCAAGGAATTATGATCACATCTTTCATTACTAGGTGATTCTAGTCTCAATTGATCATTAAGGTTCAATTCTAACTTTAAAAGTCAAGATCAATCGTATTCAAAAAGGTCTAATTCAATTTATGATTACATTATCGTAACTTTTATCCATTACTACACATGACATTGATCCTTCAACTTTGCCTATAATGGCATAAACCCACAACTATCACATTCATCAATTTAGATTAGGGTTTACCATACAAATCACATGAAATCATCATAATATCATTAAACAAATCTAAATCAATCATAATTGGGTGTTATCCACTAGATTGGAATCACACCCAAACCCTACCCACAATGCAAGGACATTCCTAGCTAGAATTGGGTTTTTGATTTCACAAGTGGGGAAACTATGGGGGCTCTATGGGTGGAAGAACCCATAGATGATTAAGCTTCACATACCTTGATTCAAATCCCTAAAGAAAGCTTGCTTCAATGGAGAATTTTGACCTAGTTGCTGCCCTCTTGTCTTCTCTTATTCTTTTTTACTTCTAGAGAAAGGATTTCTTGAGAGTAATTTGGGGGTTCTAATATGAATGAGTTAATGAATTAGTTTAGGGGTGTATTAGACTTATATAGTAGGTAAAATAACTAACTAACCAACCTCCCTTAACCCCTAATTAATTAACTAATCTATTCCCAAACACCTAACTTAAAATTTAAAACTTACAATTTGGCAGCACCTATACCCACCCATCCACGGACCATGGATGGGTCTACTGCCCGTGCTGGAAAGTCGTAGGTTTAGTCTGAGGCTTCACTTTGCAGGCATTAATAGGCTGTGACCCATGACCTACGGGGCCTGGAATGATCTGCTGGCTGTAGTTGACCATCCATAGGTCACACATTTTGACAGCTTTGGGGGATGTTTTTGGGGTCCCCCTCAAGGACCCCTTGGTTGGTCCTTGGGGAGTCGTACCCGGTCGTTTAACCCCTAAAACCCCTATTCTAAGTATGGGAACTATTCTTTTGATTTTAATCCTCATACAACACTCCAAAACTCTTACGAAAGGCTCTAGAACGTACTAGTTCAACTCATAAATTTCTGGGGTGTTACAAGTGAAGGGCAAAGAAAGATAAAATGAGACTAAACTTTAAAAGTTGTTACAAAAATAAAGAACTCCTCCTTATATAAAAAGAGAAAAATAAAGTCATTGTGATGGAAACACTTTTTTTAAAATGAAATGAAAAAGTGAAGTGAATGAAATAAAGGGAATTGCAAATAAATTGAGTAACAAGTCAAAGTTTGAGTTCTCAAATGTAAAAGAAGGACAAAAACCTTGAGAAGAGGTGATGATGATTGCAACAATGCTTTTAAAAAGTAGAGTCATCAATCCAAATTGACCATACCTTAACCCTCAGCCCGATCACAAGCCTAAAAGACCCTTGAGATCTTGCATGAACTAGGTTATGTGATGATTGAAAAATATGAGCAAACATATAGGACAATGCATGCATATGTTTCTCTTTTGAGAGAGTGAGAGTTGCATTGATTCCTTACACCTTTGTTGATTTTCTTTGTGAAAGCATGAAATTGTTCTTGATGTTAGGGCACCTGATAAA
>JAJOOR010000022.1:0-69333 GCA_036250505.1 Solanum acaule
ATATGAATAAGAACAGATAACATTCTGCTAGAGAGAGAGGGCGCTAGCCCGGGAAAAAAAAATGTTGTTACTCATATTTCTGAACTATGTTCGACATGATTCTTGCTTTGACAAGATACGTAGACAGCCTTATTTTGAGGTTTGGTCCGACCAAGAAAAAATCTTATAATCCTCATCACATAAACTGGGACAAAAAAAATGGATTTTTTTAAAATTAATTCAAGGTTCAAATAAAAATGTTTCTCTTTCATATCTTTTTTTTGAAAAATATTTGTTTAGGATACAATATTTCTTTAAAAGGATTTTTATTTATTTATTATTATTTTTATTTTTTTTTAAATCTTGACTTGGTTGGTACCATATGCATAAAGAAAAAAAAAGTGTTAAACTATTTGGCAAGACAGACCAACTCTGTTGTGACCTATAGACTTCTTTTGGTATCTCTTAATATATTTATGTAATACTTGAGAAACTGTTTTGCTTAAAGTTAAGGGTAAAACAAATTCAAACTCATGTTTCATGTGCATTGTGTGGTGAGCTTTAGATATAAAATTCAATGGCATGACTTTGTTGATCTAGAACTTGGCCTGAATGTTGATTGAGGCGAAATTTTGAGCAATATTTAATTTGGGAAAGGATTATAGGCTTTCTTTGATCCGATTGTGCCTTTTAAAGCATACCAAATGACATGTTATCCATAAGACTCCCATTTCAAGCCTGAAAATCTTTTTATTTGAATCTTAGAATATATCTTTTTGAGTGAATAAACGCACTATTTCTTGGTCCCACCTCCTTGAGCGCACAATCAATTAGCTACACAGCGTTAAAGACCTAAGTTGAGTAACAAAGTGAAAAGACTAAATACATGAAAGTTCAAACAAAAAAAGACAAAGAAAAACTAGAATTAAAAAAATGAAAAAATTTCCATCGAAAAGAAGAGAAAATGAGAAAAAAGGAAGAGGAAAATAAATGAAGAGGAACTTTCAAGAAAACAAAGGTCAAATGCGAGAATGAAAAACATTTGAGAGAAGAGTGTAAATTTTAAGGAAGAAATAGTCACTTTATCCCAAATGAATATCCTACCTTTCTCTAAGCCTACATTACAAGCCAATGACAAGTCCTATTTGATCTCATTTTTTGTGTTCTCACTTTAGTGGATACTTACATAAGGGTCAAGCATATGATATATCAATCTCATGCATTGAACATCTTTCTGAGTGTGAGTGACCTCTAAAACGTCCTAAGATCAAAACACTTCTATTATGTGTGAAGTAGGACTTCATTTGTTGTGAGGGCACTTGAAATATGAGGATATGAATAATTCTAATCCCTTAATTTATGCAAGATGAACTGATCAAATACTTAAATATGTTTAAGATACCATTTGAAACTATATGGATTACTCGGAGTTGACCTCATATTTGTTTGAAAGTAGTTGAGTGTGGGTCATATGCATAATACTTATTGTTGGTACCAACTAAAGTCAAGACATTATCAAACATGAACCGATTCCTTTCCCAAAAGTTTTTTAAAAAGAAAAAAGAAAAAAAGAGTATTATTTATATGAACTACGTTTGACCTGATTCTTGCCATACAAGATACGTAGACAGTCCTACAATGGGCTCGGTCTCACAAAATAAATTTTATATTTTTGAAGGAACAAATTAGATCATATTTTTTTATATATATATAAAAAAATGATAAATTAAAAAGAGTTTCAAAATTTCTCAATTTAAAAAATTGGGACATATTTTCATTTGTTAAAATAAAATAAAAAAATCACTCTCGTTACTAGGGAACAAACATCTAGATGCATTTTAAGGAACAAACACCCTATCATCTCTTATTTCTAGGGAACAAACACCCTAGTTGCATCTATGCCTTACATTTTTCTTTTGGTATAAGTATTTCTCATTTATGCTAGTAGCTTAAATCATATTTTTCTGGTGTAAATTGGGAAAAAAGTAATAATGCATGTTGTGGTGATTCTATTTGATGATTATGTCAAGCAGGACTTTCCTGGATAATGGGACACTAGCAGGACCCTCCTGGACAATGGGATTAGCAGGACTATCCTACATAATGAAATTTAGATTAGAAAGACCCTCCTCATAATGGGATTAGCAGGACCCTCCTACATAATGGGATTAGCAGGACCCTCCTACATAATGAGATTTAGTTTAGCAAGACCCTCCTACATAATGGGATTAGCAGGACCCTCCTACATAATGAGATTTAGATTAACATGACCCTCCGACATAATAAGATTTAGATTAGCAGGACCCTTCTACATAATGAGATTAGTAGGACCCTCATACATAATGATATTTAGATTAGTAAGACCCTCCTACATAATGGGACTTAGTTTAGCAGGATCCTTTTACATAATGCGATCAGCATGACCCTCCTATATAATGAGATTTAGTTATTTTCTCCTAAGATAAGCAGTTCCTAGTCTGAAACATTATTTTTTATTTTCTCCTAGGATAAACACTTCCTAGTCTGAGACATTATTTTTTATTTTCTCCTAGGATAAACATTTCCTAATCTGAGACCGTTATTTTTTATTTTCTCCTAGGATAAAAACTTCCTAATCTGAGACGTTATATTTTCTCCTAGGATAAACACTTCCTAATCTGAGACCGTTATTTTTATTTTCTTCTAGGATAAACACTTCCTAGTCTGAGACTGTTATTTTTATTTTCTTCTAGGATAAACACTTCCTAGTCTGAGATATTATTTTATTTTCTCATAGGATAAACACTTCCTAGTCTCTTTATTTTCTTAGAAAATAAATTCACATTTGCTAATAACTCACAAAAAATTTCCAGTGAAAATTGGGGAAAAAAAATTGTTTATTTCTTTTGTTTGTGATGGTTTTCAGGTTTCTTCAAGCGAAACATGGATTTGAAATTCAAGAACAAAGTTTTATCTCTTTTCAGAATGATCAATCTCATGATAGCTAGAATCAGCTTCTTAATTGCATGTAGCAACCTGACCTCTGACACCAGCTTCTATTCAGCTACTGATCAACAAAACATGCAGTCATTGAAGAACATTTTCAATTTGTCATTTTGAAGAATGTCAAAAGCCCACTCTAAATGGCAAGTTAAGCATCGAATTCAATTCAAGATCAAGATACTCACCCAAAAAATCAAGGTGATAACTGAAAGTCAAAACTCAAGTGAAGATTCAAGAGAACCTGCATAGATAGGAGCTTGCACTTTTATTTTTCTGTTGACTATTAGCTTTCATTTTTTTTATGTAAGGATAAGGGCCGCGACCTGGAGCCTTGATGGAACTTCACTTAATTTTCAACTCTCCACCTCGTCTCCTTGAACTACACTTGACCTGATTCTCTTATAACCCAGGTTATGTAGGATGTCCAAAACAAAGACTCGGTCACACAATTTTTTCCTTCAAATACAAGTCCGGTCAAAATTTGTCACGTTATCTACTTCTTTGTCTGAAAACTCTTCGTATTTCCAGTCAAAGAGGGAAAAACTGTAGACACGTAATATTTGACCGAACTTAAGGTCTTACATCATTTTTAGTACATAAATATAGCTTTTATATATAAATTAGATTATTTTATTTTATTTTAATAAGTTTATTTTAAAATATTTGAAAATAATAAAAAAAAAATTATTTTTATTTTATTTATTTAATAAATAAGCTAGTATTTCATATATTATATTATTAAAAGGAAACAATAACTTAACACCCCTCACATCTTCCCACTACCCCAATCCACCTCCATTACTCTCACCCCCAGTTCACCGTATCACCCCACTTCACACCACTACACTTACACATTATATACACTACTACACCTACACTACTATAAACACACACAGACGCACAACACCAAAGGAAGGAAAAAACAATCAGCAACACACCCCTACATTCTGCCCAAAAAAAATCCTACTATCCAAAAAAAAAAACGTACAGAGAAAACATAGAAAAAGAAGAAAAAAAATCATCCAACAATTCCCACATACAATACCAAAACAAAACAACTCATCAGCAGGTGCGAGAAAAAAAGAAAAACAAAAAAAATCCCAGAACCCAAAAAAAATTCACGCGAGTAGAAAAAAAGAAGAAGAAAGAATACACCATACATTCATACCAAAAGACACTCATACGTATAGAAAAAATATCAAAACATCAAAACGTTTTTTAATTTCTTCCAACCCCACACTTAGAGGTTGAGTTCGAGGTTTGCTTTCATGGTTTCGAGTTCGCGGATCCTTATTAAGATTGTTTCCTTTTCGTAAATTGAATTTTCGCAAGAGGTACCATTTAATCTTCATTGTATAATTTGATTTCATTATTATACAAGATGTGATTCTAATATCATGAAGTTGCTTAAATTTTATGTGTGTTTAATTTTGACACTAATATTGAAACATTGCCCATTTGTTTTATTCTACGTTATCTTTCATTTGTATCGTAGGCTACTATCAATTATGTACCTCTTGTATCAAACCAAAATTAACCCTCATGCCTGAAAGAATTATATTCTAATAGTTTGTTTAGTCAAATTAACTAAAATTAAAGATGTTTATTTTAGAAAAATTAAGAGATGAAGAGTTACACATTTCTATTTCTATTTTTAATGACATTTGTCATAACTTGTAAATATACTTAAAATGTAAATGCGTCCATATCAAATTTAGATTTTAGATTTTATTATTTAAATAGTATTCATGAATATAAATAGTATAAAAATAATTTAGTCACTAATAATACACTTAAGCTTTCTAGCAATAGGTAAGCATTAGGATAGATGTATGACACATTAAATTTTTTTGTTTTGATTAAGAATGCGGTTGTGGATCTTTTTTTGAGACAATTAAAAGAAATTCAAGGATGCGGTGACGCACCTTGTCCACTAATATAATTATTTTTTTATTAATTTAAAATAGAGACTTATATAAATAAAAAAAAGGTTATTAAGTGTGATGCAAAGAAGACAGTTATGTCTCTAAATGTCAAGATTGCGGTTACGCATCTAGTTGAGACTAATAAAAATTCAACAATTGAAATAATAAGCAAATCATGGCATGTAGACCCAAAATTATCGAAAAGATATATTATGATAAATATAAGTCAACAAAAGCGTCCATGCTAGAACCACGGGACTCGAGGGATGCCTAATACCTTCCCCTCGGTCAACAGAATTCCTTACCCGAATTTCTAGTACGCAGACCATAATAAAGAGTCATTTCCTTTTGATTAGGGATTAAAAACAAAAGGTGACTTGGAACACCATAACTCAATTCCAAGTGGCGACTCCGAAAATAAAAAAATAATCCTTAAATCAACATCGTCACTTTAATTGAAAAAACCCTTTCGCCGTGCGCAAAAAGGGGTGTGACAATAAGCTCAAAATATTTAAGACACATGAAAATAGCATCATGAAAAATATATAAAGTCACTGCAATCTAATTGTAGTGACGTAAACCTCTCTGCAGAGCTCATAAGTCATATATCTTATAGAATAATTGCATTTCAATTTTCTACACCAGACACTTTATAATAGATTGGTGTAGAAGAGAAAAGAAGTAGACTCTTATGAAGATGATAAGATTAATTATTGACTTATTAGTAGTTATTTTGTTTATTTGGGATAGGTTCTAATAACTACATATCACATTCTGAATTCAATTTCTTTCAAATCAGTACCTTGAACAACTATAGAACGTAAGTCTAATATGTGACATGTTCAGATATAAGATTGTCCAGCACATGTGTTGAGTGGGAGAATAAGAAAATTGGAATTAAGAACGGAATGTGTGTGTTAATTGGATATCCTAAAGAATGAAAGAAGGTTTATTATAGTGTCCCAAAAGAAAATAAGGCAATTGTTCACATAACTATTTGATTTCTAGAAAAGGATCATTTAGTAAACCATGTTCCTAGAAGTAAACTGGTTTTACAGGAATTAAACAAAGAAATAACAAATAAGTCAATTGTAAATTCAGACGATCAAAAACATCTAATCGGTATGTCAGAAATGACGTTCCATTGCATTAATGTAGTGGGAGAAACGTTACTAGACATAAGAAACTATTACCTCAAATAGTTGAAGTGATGTTGAGCAAATTAAAGAACACTACATGAAAAGTTGTTAATATTTCAATATCGAAAGATTTTGAAGAAAATATTAAGACTCAAGATCAAGAAAGTGTGATTATGTAGTAGTGGTTAGTCGTAGTGGGAGAATCATAGAGAAGATTGATTTGTTTTGTACGCTTGAGAGAACTTTTATGATAGATTTCCCGAAAAGAAGTACACTCGTGGAAGGTTTCATGAGAAGCTCTCTCAAGATCTAGTACAAAATTGATTTGTTACAACGAAGCACTACTAGACAAAATTGCATGAGAAAATAACTTGGTAAATTTCTTTTGATAAGAAATAAAAGAATGCTTGTGAAAGTTGTAAATGCATAGTTAAGAGTCTAAGTGGGAGGTTGTTAGATTAAATACTATTAATCATGTGTTTAGACATAGTATTCTAACAATATTAAAAATTAAATATCTAAGTGGGAGATTGTTAGGGTATATACTATTAACCATGCATTTAGATATAGTACATTATAACAAATTGTGATGGTTAAAAGTCTAAGTGGGAGATTGTTGGGATATATACTATTAACCATATGTTAAGATATAATATTTATTATAGAATAAATATTTATTCAGTTTTAATAGATCATATATTCGTTTATGGTGTCTGTTTACTTATATAGTAGATGATTTAGTGTGTAGAGTTTTAGTTTATACACAGAGGATTAAATCATCGGTTCTTATAAGTATAAAGTTTTTGTTCACAATCTAGAATGGAAATTGGATATATCATCGGTACGATTGTAGCACAAGGTTATATGTAATTTATCTTGATTATGATAATGGTATAGTTCCAACTTTTTGTGCTAGTACATTTTGTATGTATTGAACGGGACCGAGTAGAGATAGTTATTTTAGACTGACCGACAAAAACATATTCTCTAAACTATTAAATCTACTTATATTCTCAATCCTGATATAACTATTATGATCTGTATATATTAATTATCGTTTTGATTTATTAAAAGGTGAGATTCTGAGATGGATCAATATGCCTGGTAGATTGGATGATAATAATATATATTGGTGAAATAATAAGTTAGTTGATGGTATTCATGTCTCATTATAGAGATTGATTGATATTCCTTTTTGAGAAACTTATAAGTTTTTATCGTTTCAAACTTTGCAAGTGGATTTATGAATCCGACACATAAAATAAGTTAAGTAGTGCTCTAAAGGAAATTAATCATTGAATTAAATTCGTCAGTAATTTAATTTATTGATTAGTATCTGTAATCTTAACATGGAGAATTACATAAGTGTTTAATGGGGAATTTCGAAATATAAATAGAGGAGTGCAATTATGAATTTCTAGTGGAATGATTTGTAATTTATTATGGTAAGAATAATTCAAATTAATTATTTCCATAATAGGAAGCCTCAGTAATTAATTTTGTGGTTCCTATAGTGTCCATATTTAACTAGAATTCAAAATCCTATTTCTAAGGGGAGAAGAAGAATCAGGCGTGAGTTTGGTTTTAAAAGAAAACAAGCGTGTTTTTTTTTTGAGAAAAAAAAAATAGACTGAGTTTTGTTCTCCTTTTTGGATTGAAAGAAATCTCTATAAGTAGGGATTCTCCTAACCTAGAAAAAGATTGATTAGTTTTCTAGTCATACTTGTCCACCCACGTATTAAGAGAGTTTGGATGTGAACTTGGGATCATTGTAGAAAATCATAGCTACCGTCTATCTTGTGGATTCGTTTGAAGATCAATCTAATTTGGAGATTCACTTGAAGGTATCTGCTCACACTTCAAGAGGTAATTCTTGAATTAAATTTCAACAAGTTTATGTGTTCTAGCGTAAACTTTATTGGTTATCTATTATTCATGTAAGCAGTAAGATTCTGATATATTTCTGCTATGCACATAATTTTCCAACAATATTTGGATTTGGATCCTGCCACTTGAATTTGATGTTCCATATCTATACTCTTCGTTATATAATATAATAAATAAAATTTTAATTTTTTGTGTTTTTTGGCCTATTAGGTAGGAGCTAGGAAGGGTCTTTTATTTTCATACAACTAGGTCCAAGTTGTACGCTTTGTCGTTGTTACAATGAATACATCCCTTTTGAAATTTGAAAAATGTGTCATTCTTTTTTGCGACAAAATCTCTTTATTTCAAAGTGAAATCAATATGTCCAATCACTGTATGAAAATTCATACTTACATAAAATTCTCACACATCTTTGACACCATCTGGTGACAGAACCAAAACCAGAGAAAAAGATTAAGCAAAATATTAAATATTATTACATTATTAATGTAATTTACTAATACATAAATGAGACTCTCCGTCTCTTTATATATCAAGTATCATAAATTTATAGAGTGTGTTTCAATTAATTTTGATTATGAATCATTTTCTGTTAGGGTTTTGCCTTGATTTTCTTCAAAGTTTATTTTTTCCTAAAGAAAAGACAAAACATTACCATAAATATTTTTACTTTTTATTAATTTTTTCTTTCCTTTTTATGGGTATGAAACCAAAAAAAAATATATATATTTTTCTTCCATATTTGGTTTATTCTTTCCTTGGAGAAAAAGTTAGGAGATCTATAAATTAAATACCCCTCTTCTCATACCAAAAACACAATAATAACAACAATGTAGTCATTTAGAGACTTTTGTTTATGGGGAGAATTTTTTCTCTACAATTTTAATGTTTTTTATTAGTTTTTAATATGTAGGCCTATTGACCAAATTTCATATAATAATATTTTAATTTTTAGTATAAGTTTTTGTCATCTGATTTATACACGATTTGCAATTGCAAGCTTGCGCATGACGCTCTAATTATTTTTGAACCCAACAAGTGGTATCAGAGCACATGGGTCAACGATCCATGATCCGATGGTCCTATGGTTCAATGAGGTTGAAGATAAGCTCAAGATGATTTCAAATCAATTTGTTGATAATGAATATTTTCTCTAGCTACATGTGTTGAAAAAATTTTAAACCATATTTTTAACATTCCTGTTGCTGCAATTTTAAAAATAAAAACAAAATATTTTTAACCCATATATTTTAATTTTTTTTTTAACCATGACACGCAACATTGATGAAGATTGTGTGAAGAACAAAGATTATCATGCAATTGGAGAAGACAAATCAAGTTTTGTCAAGAAAATCTAGCTAAAAGGAGAGATTTGCTAGGGTTTTGCTCTGATTTTCTTACCTTGTTTGAATTTTTTTTTTTATAAAAGAAAAGACAAAACATTACCATAAATGTTTTTATTTTTCATGAAAGGAAAACTATATTTTCTTTCATATTTGGTTTGTTCTTTCCTTAGAGAAAAAATTATGAGATCTATAAATTGAATACCCCTTTTCTCATACCAAGAACACAATAATATCAACAATGTAGTCGTTTAGAGTCTTTTGTTTGTGAGGAGATTTTTTCTCTACAATTTTAATGTTTTCATTAGTTTTTAATATGTAGGCCAATTACCAAATTCCATATAATAATATTTTGATTTTTAGTATAAGTTTTAGTCATCTGATTTATACATGATTTGCAATTGCAAGCTCGCGCATGACGCTCTAATCATTTTCGAAACCAATAAGTGGTATCATAGCACATGGGCCAACGATCTCATGATTTGATGGTCCTATGGTTCAATAAAGTTGAAGACAGACTCAATATGGTTTCAAATCAATTTGTAATCAATTTGATGATAATGAAGATTTCTGTTTAGCTACATGTGGAAAAAAAATTTAAAACTATATTTTCAACATTCTTGTTGTTACAATTTTAAAAATAAAAACAAAATATTTTTAACCCATATATTTTAAATTTTTTTAAAACCATGGCAAGCAGCAGTGATGAAGACTGTGTGATAAACAAAGATTATCATACAATTGAAGAAGACGGATCAAGTTTTGTTAAGAAAATTCAGCCAAAAAGAGATATTTATTGGGTTTTACCCTGATATTCTGAAGTTTTTTTTTCCTAAAAGAAATGACAAAATATTACCATAAATGTTTTTTATTTTTCATGAAAGGTTAAATATATTTTTTTTCATATTTGGTTTATTCTTTCACTAGAGAAAAAGTTATGAGATCAATCAGTTGAAGATCTCTCTTCTCATACTAAGAACATAATAATATCAACAATGTAGTTGTTTAGAGACTTTTGTTAATGAGGAGATTTTTTTTCTACAATTTTAAAGTTTTTTCTTATTAGTTTTTAATATGTAGGCCAATTGGCCAAATTCCATATAATAATATTTTGATTTTTAGTATAAGTTTTTGTCATCTTATTTATACACCATATGATTTGCAATTCTAATCTTTCGCATGACGATCTTATCATTTTTGAACCCATCAAGTGGTATCAGAGTACATGGTCCGATGGTCCTATGGTTCAATGAGGTTGAAGACAAACTCAAGATGGTTTCAAATCAATTTGATGATAATGAAGATTTTTGTCTAGCTACATGTGGAGAAAAAATTTTAAATCATATTTTCAACATTCATGTTGCTTCAATATTTATTTTTAAAAAAAAAAAATTTTAACCCATTTTTAACCCATATATTTTAAACTTTATTTTTAACCATGACAAGCAACAGTGATGAAGACTATGTGAAGAACAAAGATTAACATGCAGTTTAAGAAGGCGGATCAAGATTTATCAAGAAAATCTAGCCAAAAGGGGAGATTTGTTAGGGTTTTGCCCTGATTTTCTTACTTTATTTGAAGTTTATTTTTTCCTAAAAGAAAAGACAAAACATTACCATAAATATTTTTACTTTCCATGAAAGGAAAAATATATTTTTCTTTCATATTTGGTTTATTCTTTCCTTAGAGAAAAAATTAGGAGATTTATAAATTGAAGACCCATCTTCTCATACAAAGAACACAATAATATCAACAATGTAGTCGTTTAGAGACTTTTATTTATGAGAATATTTTTTCTCTACAATTTTAATATTTTTTATTAGTTTTTAATATGTAGGACATTTGGCCAAATTCCATATAATAATATTTGATTTTAGTATAAGTTTTTGTCATTTGATTTATACACCATATAATTTGCAATTGTAATCTTCCACATGACGCTCTAATCATTTTCGAACCCAACAAGTAGTATCAGAGCACATAGTCCAACGATCTCTTGTCCCGACGGTCCTATGGTTCAATGAGATTGAAGACAGGCTCAACATGGTTTCAAATGAATTTGTAATCAATTTGGTTTTTCGGTTTGGTTTTGCACTATTCAGTTTGGATATTTCGGTTTTTGATCTTGTAAAAGTGTAACCCAATCCGATCCAAAATAAATTTGGTTTGGTTTGATTTTCCTCTATTCGGTTCGGCTTTTTTCGATTAGGTTATTCAGTTATATCAATAATTAATAACATAACCAAAAGAATAATATTTAATCTCTTAAATATACTTTCTAATATAAATCATAAGTAAAACTTAAAACACAATATGTATAAGTATACCTATTATAGATGTTCAAACATAAAATATAAATGTAATCATTATGAAAGGTAATAACTAAAAAGGGACAAAAATGGTTAATATATATATTATATAGTTTGGTTTTTTCGGTTTTTATTTTTTAAAATCCAAAACCAAACCAAACAAAGTAATTTATTAATCCAAAACCAATCCGAAAAACCAAAAAACCATAAAAACCAATCCAAATAAAATTTTGATTTGGTTTGATTATTCGGTTTAATCCGAATAGTACACATCCCTAGCTATATGTGCAGAAGAATTTTTAAACCATATTTTCAACATTTCTGTTGTTGCAATTTTAAAAATAAAAACAAAATAATTTTAATCTATTTTTAACCCATATATTTTAAAATTTATTTTTAACCATGACAAACAACAATGATGAAGACTATGTGAAGAACAAAGATTATCATGCAATTGAAGAAGACGGATTAAGTTTTGTTAAGAAAATCCAGCCAAAAGGGGAGATTTGTTAGGGTTTTACCCTGATTTTCTTACCTTATTTGAAGTTTATTTTTTTTCTAAAAGAAAAGACAAAACATTACCATAAATATTTTACTTCCAAGAAAGGAAAATATATTATTTTTCCATATTTGATTTATTCTTTTCTTAGAGAAAAATTTAGGAGATCTATAAATTGAAGACCCCTCTTCTCATACCAAGAACACAATAATATCAACAATGTAGTCGTTTAGCGACTTTTGTTTATGGAGAGATTTTTTCTCTACAATTTTAATATTTTTTTATTAGTTTTTAATATGTAGGCTAATTGGCCAAATTCCATATAATACTATTTTGATTTTTAGTATAAGTTTTTGTCATCTAATTTATACACCATATAATTTGCAATTGTAACCTTCCATATGATGTCCTAATCATTTTGGAACCCAACATTTTCTTCAGTAGAAAAGATAATTAATTAACTGTTAATTTAATAATGAATGACTTTCTTAATAGACCAGTTGATTCATTGTTAAAGATGAGAAGGTATAGTGATTAAGAAAATCAAAAGTATCCTGAATACATAGCACCTGGTGTTTCAAGATCTTGTCATTAAATTAATAAAATCTCTGCATTCTTTATTCAATCTTGAACTGACGGTGTCTTTTGAAGCCAAAACCGATAGCAATGGAATACACCTAACAAATGGAACAGGGAAACATCAAGATTAGAATATACTCGAAGAACAGAGGGAGGGTGTAGCAACATAAACAATTATTAACTATACTTTGCAACAGATAATAGGTTACCAAATGGTGGCATAACCAATACATACTAAAGAGATGAATAACAATTAAAATGTCAATTCTATGCAGTTAATTGAGATGGTGGCTAGCGCAAATTTCTGAAATCAGTCATTTTTATTTTACTATGTAACTAACAGGAAGCATTACATTTCAGCAAAAACAATTCAACTATGGAAGGAGATTCAAATAGTCCATGATGCGCTATACAACTCTCGATAGTGCTATCAACTAATTAGCTATCACACATTATGACATTATCATATTTTCTCTTGTAGAATCACAAAAGAGCACTTCACATAGATATATTGTTTATTTTGAGCACCTCTGTTGAGCTACCAATTCAATGCGACATGCTCAGATGAGAGCCCTCCACTACGAGAAAACTGCTAAAAAATGACGGAACGAAAAGCGACGGACGGTGTCGCTCTAGAAAGCGAAGCCAATTACCACCCTATCCGTCGCTTTTTAATAAAAATAATTATTTTTAAAATTATTTTACAAGAAGTGACGGACGGCATCTCTTAGTCCGTTGCATTTTTTCACGGATTTTTGCGCCAAACATATACTCCCTATGTCCCTAATTACTTTGCCACTTTTCCTTTTTTAGTTGTCCCTTATTACTTGTCCATTTTGACAAATCAAGAAATGACAATTTATTTTACCTATTATACCTACAATTAATTACTTTGAAAAATGTAGAACTTCTTGAAAACCTTAAGTTTTTAATTCATCCACTTTATAATTAATAGAGGTAAAATGGTAAACTCACTATGCCAATAATTATTTTCTTAATAGGTGTGTCAATTCAAAAGTAGACAAATAATTAGGGATAGAGGGAGTATATAATTAATAATTAATTATTTAATATAGGTTGAGACGATGTCCGTCGCTTTTTATTTAAAATAATTATTTAAAAATTAAAAATAACCATGCCGTCCGTCACTTTTAATTTGTTTTATTTTATTAATTATTTTTTTAAAAAAAGCGACAGACGGCATCTCTTAGTCCGTCGTTTTTTGGTCAAAATATCTAGTCAAACATTTTTAAAAAGCGACTGACAGTGTCTCTTACTCCGTCGCTTTTTGGTCAAAATGCTGGTCAAATATTTTAAAAAAACGACGGACAAAGAGACGTTGTCCGTCGCTTTTCTTAAAATATCTTTGAGGCAGATCGGGGTTTACTCATTTTCTTCTCTCTCTCTTCTCTCTTTAACCTTCTCTCTTCTCTCTTATTCTCTTCCTTCTCTCTAGAAGATTACATCCAATCCTTGCCTCCACCGCCGCCGTTGCTGGGTTGCTGCCTTCGCTGCTGTCGCGTTGACCGTCGCCGCCACTCGATGTCCGTCGTTGTTAAGGTAAGAATTTGATTTTAGTTTTTTTTTTCAATTCTAGTAATTATAATTGGTTTGTTAGTTAGTAAATTATTGTTTTAGTTTGTTGGGTTGTGTTATTGATAATTTGATTTGATTATTGTTAGTTAGGTAGAGAATTGAAGATTTCTTATTTTAGGGTTTTCTTTTAAATTGGGTATTGTAATTAGTGAATGAATTAGGATTTTTTGATTTTAGGACTAGTTTGAACTTGAAATATGTAATTTGATTGTGAATTGAGATTTTTTTAAAAATTTGATTGATATATTGTTAGTTAGTAAAGTGTTACTTTGAAGTTAGAGATTACTAATTGAAGTGTATATGATGATTGTTTGAATGTCATGACTATATAGTGATAAATGTTTGAATGTCATCAATATATATTGATCGATGAGGTTTTTTTTGAATTAGAACTTGAATATATAACTAATTGTTGGATTAGAAGTTTATATATAACTAGATATACACTTGAATTTAGAACTTGAACTTGAACTTGGAACTTGAATATAACTAATTAATTCTTGGATTAGATGTTTATATATAACTAATTTTAGAAATTGGATTTGAACTATTGAATTTAATTAGAACTTGAATTTTTGTAGGATTTTAGAACTTTAATTAGGTTGTGAACTTTAGAAATCTTGAATTATTATAGGATTTTAGAACTTTAGGTTGTGAACTTTAGAAATCTTGAATTATTGTAAGATTTTAGAACTTAAAGTTTTCAACTTTAGAGAACTTGAATTTTTGTAGGATTTTAGAACTTTATAAGGTTGTGAACGTTAGAAATCTTGAATTATTGTAGGATTTTAGAACTTTAAGTTGTGAACTTTAGAGAACTTGAATTTTTGTAAGATTTTAGAATTTTAGGTTGTGAAACATTAGAAATCTTGAATTATTGTAGAATTTTAGAACTTTAAGTTGTGAATTTTAGAGAACTTGAATTTTTGTAGGATTTTAGAACTTTAAGTTGTGAACTTTAGAGAACTTGAATAATTGTAGGATTTTAGAACTTTAGATTGTAAACTTTAGAAATCTAAAATTATTGTAGGATTTTAGAACTTAAAGTTGTGAACTTTAGAGAACTTGAATTTTTGTAGGATTTTAGACTTTATAAGGTTGTGAGTAGGGCTAGGAATAAATACCGAACCGAACCGAACCGAATTTTTTTGGTATTTCGGTTTTCTGTTTGGTATTTGGTATAATTTTTTGTATTTTTCTATATTTTGGTTCTGTTTTCGTATGTGACTTTTGTATTATTCGATATTTCGATTTATCAAAATATATTATATTATAATATATATTAATATTATATTAATTATTTAATAAGAAATATTATATGCACAATTGAATTAGGTCAGTGAGTAGTGACCACACTTTTCACATTTCAGATTTACCTAATTTTCTTCAACTGTCCAGTGCTGCTTTCGCGTTTCACTGATCTTAACGCTTTCCCACTTTCCACTTTCGGCGTCGTCGCGTTGACTAGCGACCGGCCGACTAGCAGCAGTTGCTAGCCGACCTGCAGCAGCCGCCAGCCGACCAGCGGAGTAGCACTCCAACAGTAACAATCGGCGACCATAGCAACAACCGGCGACCACAACAAAAACTGAACTAATAAAAATCGAACCAAAATAATATAAACCGAACCGAATTGAAATAATTTGGTTCGATGTTAGGTACATGTGATACAAGAACTGAAAATCGAAAAAAAAGAAAAAAAAAATGAAACCGAACCGAATTACAGAATGCCCAGCCCTAGTTGTGAGCATTTGAAATTTTGAATTATTGTAGGATTTTAGAACTTTAAGTTGTGAACTTTAGAGAACTTCAATTTTTGTAGGATTTTATAACTTTAAGTTGTGAACTTTAGAGAACTTCAATTTTTGTAGGATTTTATAACTTTAAGTTGTGAGTTTTAGAAAGCTTGAATTTTTGTAGGATTTTAGAACTTTAAGTTGTGAACTTTAGAAAACTTGAATTATTGTAGGATTTTAGAACTTTAGGTTGTGAACTTTAGAAATCTTGAATTATTATATGATTTTAGAACTTAAATTTGTGAACTTTAGAAAACTTGAATTTTTGTAGGATTTTAGAACTTTAGAAGGTTGTGAGTGTTAGAAATCTTTAATTATTGTAGGATTTTAGAACTTTAAGTTGTGAACTTTAGAGAAATTGAATTTTTGTAAAAATTTTAGGTTGTGAAACGTTAGAAATATCGAATTATTTTAGAATTTTAGAACATTAAGTTGTGAATTTTAGAGAACTTGAATTTTTGTAGGATTTTAGGACTTTACGTTGTGAACTTTAGAGAACTTGAATTATTGTAGGATTTTAGAACTTTAGGTTGTGAACTTTAAAAATCTTGAATTATTGTAGGATTTTAGAAATTAAGTTTGTGAACTTTAGAGAACTTGAATTTTTGTAGGATTTTAGAACTTTATACGGTTATGAACGTTAGAAATCTTGAATTATTGTAGGATTTTAGAAATTTAAGTTGTGAACTTTAGAGAACTTGAATTTTTGTAGGATTTTAGAACTTTAGGTTGTGAAACGTTAATAATCTTAAATTATTTTAGAATTTTAGAACTTTAAGTTGTGAATTTTAGAGAACTTGATTTTTTGTATGATTTTAGAACTTTAAGTTGTGAACTTTAGAGAACTTTAATTTTTGTAGGATTTTAGAGCTTTAGGTTGTGAACTTTAGAAATCTTGAATTATTGTAGGATTTTAGAACTTTAGGTTGTGAACTTTAGAAATCTTGAATTATTGTGAAGTTTTAGAACTTTAGAAATCTTGAATTATTGTAGGATTTTATACTTTAGGTTGTGAAATTTAGGAATCTTGATTTATAGAATTTATGAACTAATTATTAGGTTGAAGTTAAGAAATCTTGATAAAATATAGTCTTTATGAACTATTTGTAATTTTGAAACGATTTTTTTGTAAGTCTTTAAATTGTGATTTATATATTTTTGAATGTTAATTTAAGTTTGTTGTTTTATATTTTGTGTAGCTTCTTATAATGTTTTGTCTTTGATTGAGGCTGAATTGAATTGCTTTTGCAGGTGGCAGTTTCAGCTGTCAAAAAAATTGCAGAAAAAGCGATGGACAGGGTGGTTTTGTCCGTCGCTTTTCTGGATTTTATTTTTTTTAAAACCTAGAAAAGCGACGGACAGGGTCCTTTAGTCCATTGCTTTTTATAAAAAAAAAACCCAGAAAAACGACGGACAAGGTCCTTTAGTTCGTTGCTATTCTGGATTTTTCAAAATTTTATTTCCAAAAAAGCGACGGACGGTGTCTCATTGTCCATCGCTTTCAAGATTCTAAAAAAATTAAAAATTAATTAAAGCAACGGTCTTTGTCTCTTTTTTAAAATTAAAAAAAAGCGACGGACGACGTCGCATTCTTCAAATTTTTTATATAAATAAAACCAAAAGCGACGCAGTCCGTCGCTTTTGGGAAAGCGTCGAGCCAAAAAGCGACGAGATTGACTGCGTCGCTTTTGGCCAAAAAAATGACGCAGTCCTTTAGTAGTGCTCATTCTATTATAGTCATCTAAGAAGCTATTAGAGTCGAAGAAGCCAAAAATATGGAACATTATAGTTCATTTTTAATATTTTGTGGTGTAATTTTATCACCCTGAATCCTACCATGGAACTTGGTAGTTCTTCTTGTTCCTCAAAGCAGTTGGTACATCATTAGTTGAAGACACGTGTAGCGAATGTAAACAATCATTATAGAGATATTTAAAGACAAGTGTAAAGAAGTACATGGTTTAATTATTTATCGAAATATGAAGGTACCTGTACAACCTGACATCCTCACAAGTTCAGATATTTTTAATTTTTCTTCACTTTCTGATGCTTTACATTTATCAACAACCTGCACTTCATGCAATTCATCATTCGTTTCAAGAGTTGTTGCATATCTACCATATGTCTATATTGCCATTTTCCATTGTCAGCTGAACCAAAAAAAAAAAAAAAAAGCTATATGAAAAAAACATCACAGGGGAGAAGTGGTATAATGGTATGACAAGGTATCACAAAGAGTATTAAGATCTTGGTTAAAAAAATAAGAAAGAAGTAAAAAAATTGTTGCAAGAAATATACACTCAATTATCCCTGAGTCGTTAACCATCATTGCAAGAACCTAGGGAAGCTTTTACGCGAAGAGAAGTCACATTTCAGGAAAACAGATACGGCAAATCAACAAATTTTTACTATTTTTTTTATTGCATGAAAGTATTCAGTGTTGTGCAGTTGGTGTTGACCCACTTCTTGCTATCCGAGTTGGGTTGAGCTAAGCTAGAAGTACAATAAGAAGGAATGGAAGCACGAGAGAGTCCTCTTTGCCAAATTGTAACTTCCAAACGAGTGACTTTAGAAGTGGAAGCAATAAGAGGTTGGGTACCTAAATTGTGTAGCAAGATTCCCTAGTATCTCTCTCGATAAGGACCAAAAACATGCAATTCTCTTCAAGGATAAACAAAATTACAAAAGTTACAAAAATGTGTAATCTCTATAGTTTTGATGACTCAAAATTAGAACAGAAAGACAATTCTGTGGAATAATTGTAACATGACCGAGCTTGCTTCTGTACCTGAAAATTCTTGTTCAGATAAATAAGCAAAGAGTCTGAGCGGGAAACCTAAATCCAAAAATATATGACACGAAAGATTTAATAAGAACTATAAGTGTAGCCGAGATGATATCCAGATGAGAGCATTTTTAGCTGCTAGTGTATGAACCAAATAAGAAAACTTGGAATGAAAGCTCTCCATTTTCATTATAGTCATGCAAAAAGAGAGAATTCTGAAAGTTTAGTCATCTTGATATCTCATTCTTATTACCCATCTCATTTGAGTATCAAATAAGTCAGATAAAAAATTAGCTAAATATATTACAATGTTAGAATTACCAGGAAAATCTTGCAATGTAAATGCAGCAAATAAATCATTCTCCAGTACAATACCACAAGGAATAAATTAAGGGACTCCAAAACTATACGATAACTCTCAAGAGTAACTGACACCCAACATCTTATAATAATTTTATAGCATTCAATATTTATATCAAATTCATAAATGGAAGATGCAATATGTGTGTCTAAAGCTTAAGGGCATCTCCAACCCAAACACCAAATTTTACATCAAATTTGGTGTCAACATTATTTTAGTGTAAATCAACTCCAATCCACTGCACCAAATTTTTCATCAAAAAGGAATATTTTTCTCTCCCTTCATTATTATATTATTATTTCTTATTTCATTTATATTTTCTTATTTCATAAAACAAATTCTTTCTAAAACATTCACCATATATAGTTCATATTATTTTCTTTTATAGTCGTTTAATATAAATGAGGATATTACAGTTAATTCTACATCATCACAACGACCTAGTGGGGTGAAAAAAGCCAAAATGAAGAGAAAAGTCGATTAAGGGTTTTCATCTGCTTCAAAAAGTATCAAATTACAAAATGATCGGCTTGTTGAGATGTTGGCAAATTCCAATTCAGAGAAGAAGCTAGACAAGGAGTCGAAAGATAGAGCTTTGAAATTGAAAGAATTTAAAGAAGAAAATAAAATTATGTTAATGAATTTGGATGGTTTTGATGATCCAAATGTTCGTGAATTTGTTTGTAAATAACAAATTCGAATAATGGAAAAAAGAAGTCCCACAACAATTTTCGACCCAATACAATCCATATTTTAATAGTATGGGTGGATCTGGAAAGAATCTGTCAGATTATTAAGTTACTGTTCTAATTTTTTTAAATTATTATGTTCTGTTGTACTTTTTAAAATTACTATGTATTTTATATTTCAATTTTGATGTATGTCAATTACTACTTTGTTGGATGTTTATTATTTTCGGTTATTTTTAAGTACATTGTATTATTTGTTTAATAATTTATATGTTTGCATTTTTTATTTTTGTGAAGATTAATTGTAGTTATATCCAATTATAATTTATAGTAGAATTAACATAATTTTTTTTTTAAAAGTCATATATAGAAAAATTAATTTATAAAAAAGCTAACTTTTATATCTAAAATTAATATTATAAAAATATTACATAAAAAATAATTAATTATACAAGAAATTTAATTAAAACATATAATTTATATAATGTTTAATTAAAAGTTTTGTATAATAAAATAATATTAAAATATTCAATAAAGTGAATTGTTGTGATGAATAGTGTTACACCAAATTTGGTGTAACACTATTCACACACCAAAATGATGTAAAGTTTGGTGTTGGGTTGGAGCTCCAAAACACCTAATTTTACATCAAATAAGAATTTGGCGTAAAATTTAGTATTGGGTTGAATATGGTCTATGATTTGATGAAGAGAATTATCCAATTCCACTCCTGTTAGTAAAAGCTAACAATGGTGAAAACCTAATGCATATCCTATCATTAGCATTTATTGGAGAACTTCTTGTCCAAATCGTACGCATAAATCTTCAAACTTGAAGTTTTCTCTAGTTCTAACTGTTGTTATCCAATAGGAGATATTTAATTACCCATTCACAAAGATTTCCAGTGATTTTTGAAGGGTAGTGGTCTTCTGAAACCACTAAATTTAGGTAACGACCTGATTCCGTCGTTATGGAAAAGTCAATGAAAAAAGAATTTGGGACAAAAAACTTTTGAGTAGTGACTTGAAAATTCCTAGCATAGTCCAGATTTGGACGAAATCTGAGTCAGTGAGGTCTAGGGAAATATGGTAATGCATGGGGAATCTAATTATGAATTTGATCACATGAGTAGATAACTAAGATGTTAAAGAACCTGTACGACTTTACGGAATCGAATTCGGGCGAGTAGAACTCCTGAAACTGACCTTAGCATGAACGAGTAGTTTTTGAATGTCATGAGTTGAAGGTGTGTTGTGAAATGGGGGTTTGAAATTCTAATTCCGACGTTCTATCTCCGCACAAGCCGCCAGGGCGGGGCCGCTGTGGCAGGATGGGGTCTGCCGTAGCGTCCCAGTCGCGACTTAAGTCGGGATTAAACCCCAAAAACGTTATTTTCTGCAAGTTTCATTCTAAAGAGCTAAGAGACGACTCAGGGATATTTCTTGAAGGTTTTCCACCTCTTCTAGCACTAAAGGTAAGGATTTTACTCCCCTAATCCGTTTTCCGATCCATAGAACTTAGATTCTTGGGTAATTATTACTGGGGGAAGGTTTTGATATGAAATTAATGGTGGAAAAAACCCTAAATTGGGGATTGGGATCATGGGTTGGTCTTGGGTTATTGAGTTTGCTATAATCCGGATAATTAGACCTTAAATTATTGATCCTTGCGTGTATTAATTGTTTGTAGACCTAGAATAAGCGGAAAGAATCCAGAAAGGGAAGATTCAAGTGCCTTAGGGGGATTCAAGGTTGGTTTCGAGGTAGGTGATGGTTTGATTTCATGTTTTGTGTGATGTATGTTGGTAATTGCTTCATTGTAATGCATGTATGTATGTGAATTAAGCATTGTTGATCAAACCTAATGAAATGAGTATGAATGAACAAATGTATGCCATGATTCAACACTTGATTGTATGATTATGAGTATGTACATATGAGTGTGATTGTGGTTGTGTTGAATGGATCGGGTGTCACATTCTGACACTTATATTGGAGCGGGTGTCACGTTCCGGCACACTAATTGGGATCGGGTGTCACATTTCGGCACACTAACAGTTTGGGTATGAGTTCCATGAGAGGACCATTGAATTGTCATATCAACTTGTTATTGCGAATGTCTAATTGTACATTGCTCCTGAAATGATAACCAATGTGTGTATATGTTCTGTACATGTGATGTTTACTATGTTGTGACTGCTTATGTATGTTTTTCTTACTGGAATAGCCGTGTGATCCTACCAGTACACTGTGGTTGCGTACTGATACTGCACTTACTCGTTCTTATTTTACTACAGGGCATCTTCAGGCGACTACTGATAGACCTTAGCTAGGAGATCAGTGATCGAGACCGAATTAAAGGGTGAGCCAGTTCTTCCAGGTTGCCATGAGTTCTCCTTTTGCGTAGTCCATTTTCTTCGGACTTAGATTAGTACTTTAGATATTCATTTGTTTAGTTTTGGGGTTGTACCTCCTTTCCTTAGACTTGTTGAACTTTAGAGTTTTCGTACATTGACTTTCAGGTTCTAGGCGTTGTTTCCGCAAATGTTTAGTAATGGTTTGTTGATCTTTTGGAGTTTATGGGAACTCCAGTTTATTTCTGCATTTAAACCTGCTTCCGTATCTTTAATTGTTCTAATTTTAGTTAAGTTGTTTAGATGTGTTGTAGTAATGGTTCTCCTATCGGAGGGTTAGTGTGCCAATCACGACGGTCTGAATCGTGACAATTTACCAAGTGAACCCCATTGCATCCGAGGCATATAGAGCTAATAAGGTAGGAATGAATTGAGATATAATAGAACTCGTAAGGCGAATTTCCTATCGAAGAATGAAGAATTAACTCAACGAACAACAACTACGCACCCAGTGCGGTCCCACAAATCAGGTTCAGGAAGGGTGGTTCAAGGATTACCTAGGATTGAGGAATCACTAAATACCAGAAGCTGACACATACCAACAGTTAGCAAAAGAACTTTGTGTAATGACCCGTTTGGTCATTTTGAGTACAAGAGCTTTTTATTTTATAAAATATTTTCCGATAGATTCTAAATTGGTATTTTGGACTATTCGTAACTACAATTATAGAATTACTGGGTAGTTTTAATAATTTATTTAGTTGGTGATTAAAGAAAATAATATTAAAATTAATAGTGGGTCACTTTTATTACTTTTATAATTAGTTAGGTATACAATTAGAATAATAAAAGTTAAATAAAATGAAAGGAAGGTTATTATTATTTCTATCCCAATACAACTTATGTACGGCGGAAACTATTGTGCGAGAGAACTCAACTTTGACGTCGTCAGAATTTGATAAAAACTTCTCGAGGTAATGCATAATTAAGCTTCAATATTACTTTTCACATATTAATGGTTGGGGGCGGGGATTTATATTATTTTAATATTATGATGAGAATTATGATTATTTTAATGTTATTTGTTAGAAAAGAAAGAGGTGAATTGAAATTCCTCTATGCACCCACGTGATGGTTGATTGGAAAATTGAGGCCAAACATTATGACCAGTAGGAGAGTAAGATGGGTTAATCAACTTTGATATTTATATGTTAAAATTGGGAATATTGGGTTCTAGGTGTTTTAATTGTGTTAAATTTTGTTTTGGTTTTCCGTGGTTGAGGCTACTGGCGCCTGGCGGTAGAACTCAACTTTAATTTTCATTCTTTCTATAGTTATCTTATTATAAATTAAGTTTTAATATATTGAGATAGGTACTTAAATTTTAGGTGTATCAAATTATTTAAATTTTATTAAAGTTATGCTAATTGGAGGAATTAAGACCTAGCCTTAGGTTTGAACTTTAGGAAATTGATAATAGAATTAGGTGAGTTCTTGGGTTTAGGCTAGACATAGAATAATATGAGGTTTATAGTCTCGTTGACTTACAAATTATGCACTTGATAGATTGGAAAGGTTCGGAAGCATTGAGGAAAGGAAAAGCATTGGAGAAGTAGTTTGTTTTACTTCGATTCGTCGGTGGAGGTAGGTTATGGTTTATTTTATTTGATAGACAGACTCTTAATAGTGATTGATACGCATTGAATGATATTGTGAAGTTCTCTTTGTACTTGATTGTGTGATTGTGTAGCTTGGTTGTGTGGTTTGTGATTGGTCTGAAATCCTGAGACCGTGAAATTTATAATCTTGAACCCTCTCTATCAAAGTGATGCCTTGAATAAAGAAGGCTTGATGAAATATTGTTAATGAATTGAAAAGTGGTGATAATAAATGATAAATTAATGATATTATTGGATCGGATCGGAGTGTCACGTTCCGACACGATATAATTGGATCGGTGTCTCACATTCCGACACGGTATAATTGGATCGGAGTGTCACGTTCCAACACGGTAACATTAAAGAAAAAAATATTAAATTAACTTAATGTACTCAATCTCAAAGAACCCATTTCCCAAATGAGTGTGGTGTGGAGGCATGAGTCCCCATATGTGTGCTTGATATTGTGATTGATTGCATACTTACTTTAGTGTTGTTGTCACTGGTTCATGTTGTTTGTTGCTTGCCACCTGCTAAGTGTCATAGTTGATTTTATTCTATTATTCATTGTATATTAGTTTCTATTTTGGGTTGGTCGATGATACCTACTCAGTACGTGTTCCTTGTACTGAGCCCTACTTGTGTTTTACTTTGTTTTCATTTTGTGGAGTGCAACGAGTGTACCAGTGACTTCGACTCGCCCTCAGCTCTAGCCAGTCTCCAGCACATCAGGTTCCAGGGTGAGCTATTCATTCTAGCTCGTGTTGGTTTCTCTTGGTCATGGCATGATGTCCTTAGTTTTTGGACATAAATTATTTTATTAATTTATTTTGGTGTCTTTAATACTCTTAGACTTAGTATTTGAAGATTAGATGTCCTTGATGTGATGTCTTTCAGGTTTTGGGGATAATGTGTAATAGACTTTAGAGTTTGATTTGATTGGTTACTTTAATAAGTTTTGAGCTTTCGCATTATGGTTTGTATTTCGTAAATTTAACAAGTAATATATATATTGGGGTTTGGATTCATTGATTCGCCCATCTAGGAGGTTAAGTGTGGGTGCCACTCATGACTTGTTTGGGTCGTGGCAAACTTGGTATCAGAGCTTTAGGTTCAGTGATCTCATCTCATAAGGACAGGTCTAGTAGAGTCTTGCGGAACAGTACAAGGACGCCTTTACTTTTCCTCAAGAGGCTATAGGACTTTAGAAAAACCTTATTTCCTTCTTTCTTTCGTGCTACTACTTGAATCCAATTGGTATCTAGGTGATACAAATTGGTATCTGACATTCTTCACTCTATTTCACAAATGGTTAGTACTAGAGTAGTAGAATTGGAAACACCAACGCCAGTAAGAGAGGATGCGTCCTTAGAAATAGATATGTTTCCCTGATTCACTATAGGCATGTAATGACTAGTGACTATGATGATCTTTTTATTAAGTTCTTAAAGTTGAAACCCCCATTCTTCATGGGTACTGAATATGAAGATGCTTATGATTTCCTTGTTGATTGTCATGAGTTGTTTAATAAGATGGATATGGTAGAGTGATTGGGCGTTGAGTTTTTGACATACTAATTTTGGGGAGATGCGAAAACGTGGTGGTGATCTCGTGTTGAGTCCTACCAGTAATGGCACTACCTATGACTTGAACAACATTTTCTAGCTTTTCGATGGAGAAGTATATACCCCAGACTTTGAGGAATAGGAGGTAGAGGGGGTGAAGCTAGATGACTTTGATAATGTGACAACATTCACGAAGTTTCGTAAGGGACGGCTAGATAATGAACACCATTACTTTAGAAAATACAGTTAGTAAAGTTATCATAACATATATGGGTTGCTTAGCGAATGATGAAATTATGTTGAGGCAATTGAGGGCAGAACCTCTATTATGGTTTCATAGATTGAGTGTATATCAAAAAGGGTCATGATACGACTACTACAATAATATCGATGCTTACTTGGTTAAAGTTATGATGTGTGTTAGTTTTGTTATCGACCTGATCTAAGAATGAATTTAATAATGTTATGGATCTATTCAATGGATAGAAATGTGTTAGCTATTGATGTACGATCTTCTCGACAGGTATGATGTGTTCTAGTGATGGATCTAACGAACTTTCACGATGTGGTACTAGTGGTATGTGGAAACTAATACATCGATTGACAAGTATGAATACTTACTACTTAAGGAGTTATCAGTTGTATGACATGTTTAGATAATGATATTCGGTGTTGCATTCACATTTGAGAAACCAACTAGTTTGTTACTACGGACGGTTGGGTTAAGCTTTATTTTTAAGAAAGATTGTAGTGGTAGATCTTTGGTACGGTATTAATGCATTTAGGTTGTGAAGTGTATCTTGAGGATTCTAAAGGAGGGCTGGTGATTATACCTTAAACTCCAAAAGAGTAGATTGATATCAGAATGACAAGCTTATAGGTAAGGAAAGTTTCGGTGAGTATACCTGGGTGAAGGCAATTGAAGATTTTAGTAAGAAAGTGTGTATAAAATTAGGTTAATCCTTTGTATTTGGTTGATATAACTGAGTTGAGGTGTCATGTCGATGAAAAAGTTGATTGTCTGGTGATGTCAAGGGCTAACAAATCATAATGATAATAAGAGTTCGTAATGGATAGTGATTGGGATGCAATTATATGATAGGGATTGTTGGTTAAATAAATTTGGTATGGTAACAATGACTTATGAGTATCTAAGGTTGTGATTTTCTTCTATTTGGTGAGTAGCGTGGTTATGTGGAAAGTTTTAGGAGATGCTGGGATACCTCTCGAATAGAGTTTAAAGGAGCTAGAGTCATAATGAAAAAAATAATGTGGGATGTAGTGTAGCCTTCAGAAAGCGGTGAGAACAAGAATAGTTTCTCTAATTGCAAGGGCTAAAGAGGTATCTTCAGGAGGTTGAGAATTGGGTACAGAAATGTGTGGTTTAATATATTTTACTATGGTTATGGTAATAGTGTCACGTGTTCATCAGATCGGTTAAAAACTATTGGATAAGACTTGAGAAATGAGTGTAGATACATTTAGCTCGAGTGAGATGATATGTTGTTTTGTGATTTTGAGTTTGGTAATGAGTATGGTTGGATTTTTAGTGAAGGATATGGTAAGATCTATGAAGAGGCGATCAATAATAAGCTAAGATACATAAATTCCTAAAAATCTTTAAGGTATGAGCTAATGTTGATAGATAAGAGGATTGAGTTACACAGTTGAATTTACAATTCAATTTTTTTTATTATACGTCTATATTTATAGTGATATGTTTTGTCAAGATATGGATTGGTAAGATAAGAAATGATTGATTGCATCGGTATTGAGCATGTGAAAGAACTTATGCATGTTTTGGATCATAGTTACTTTTGATTGTTAAAGAATCTAAGGAAGGATTTCCTTCAGAGTTTTGATTTAGAGTGTGAAGTAAAACGTCATGGGTGGTTGGTAAAAGGATGAGATTAGTACGCGAGCTAGAGAAACAAGAGTCTGATATATTGAAAGGTCGAGATATTTAGAATTTTGCACCATGGGAAGAATTTGAGAAAAGTGAAGGAATAAGACCTCTCGTATAAACCCTTGGGGTGTAGTTGAAGGTTGTATTGATTTTTGCCTATGAGTTTAGATATGACTGTGAGATGTGAACTAGTTCGGTACAGCTTACCAGGAGTTTATCATCGATTTTTTTTATAAAGATTGAGTTTTGGTTTGGGTGACAAACAATGAGGTATGGAAAATTTAGAGTTTTACGTGGGGTTAGATTGCTCAAATTATGATAAATGACTTAAGAATGATGTACAAGATGAGATATAATTCTACATGGTTATTAAGAATTTAGAGTTGGATTAATACTACTCTATTGATGGGACTACACAGACTGTTATGACGCGTTATATAAACATTTGATGGTGAATAGAGGTTATGAGATTATAGTATATAGAATAATTTGAGTGACCAAGAATTTCCCTAAGTGTTGGCATGAGGTATGTGATGGTTTAGAATGGTAGCTAAAGCATGGCATGTGGAAGTGGTGTGAAGTTGACTTTGGGTGTGATTTAATAGTTTTATCTCGATGGAAAGGTACTATCAAATTTGAAAATAGTGCTCTTAGCCTTGTTAGGGACTCGTATTTGTCATGAAATGCTTAAATAGAAAGAGAGATAGCCATAGTTGAACATGTATTTGATAAGAATACTTTGATACTAATGATGGTTTGGGAGTAAGGTACATGATCGATGTGGTTATGATGTTTTGTTAGTATTTAGAGTGTTGACTTCAGTGGATGTGTGGTTCGATAAACCAAGTATGTGTGCAATTATAATAGGGACTAAATTGGTGATTGTGGGTAGCTAGAAAATCAAAGAGATAGAATAAGATGAATGAAAATGTTTGATATGGGCACTATGGAAGGAGTATCTAGAGTTATTCGACCTTGCTTATGTACATTCTTATGTGACCAACTACTTCATTCTGGGCGTGGTTTAGAGTATGATTCACTTTCTACGTCCGTGTGTGATTTCGCTTCTATGGGTGAGTCCCTAGTAGTGGATCGAGTGTACCAAATCTATGATTGTCCTCCTGGTAGGGTGACATCCTTGGTTAGACTTGTTCATTCCAGTTATGGAAGATTTGGTGTTGTTTGGGATAGTTGAAGTATACTAGTGATTCAACATGCACAACTTTGCTTATGAGAATTTATAGGAGAGCTACCATGAAAATTTACAGTTGTTTGATAGACTTAAGATTTATCTCATCATCATGTTTGGCTATGTCTGATTGAATGTGAGGACCATTGGGTCTAGTTTTGTCATTCTTAAGGTTTGTCTATAATAGCTACTAATCTAGCATTTTGACAGTGTTGTTAGAGGTTCTGTATGCTTGGGTGTATCACTCGATGGTGGGTACTTGATCATTTCCATCTTTGGATTGGATGAGTTCGATTCTCCTTGATGATTACTTGATGTCCAAATATCATATTTTTATAGCTTAAGCTCGAGGAAATATTATGTTGTGAGGATGTAATCTTGATAAGATCTATGATGGTTTGTGCATTATGAGTGTGTGGTGGCTGGTTCAGGTTCACTTCTCATTGTAGCCAATATTGATTAAGGATTTTATCATGGTTATGTTAGAAAAGATTTGTCCCGATAATTGTGTCAAAGTCTTTGAGAACATGTTGCAGACGTGTGTAAGATTAACTTTGGTGGTTATTGGGAATAGTTTTGTTGTTAGTTGAGTTCACATACAACAATAGTTATCATTCGAGTATTGAAATGACCCCATTTGAGGCACTGTGAGGGAGGAGGTATAGATATCCAATTGGTTAGTTTGATGCTTTTGAGATGAGAGCTTGGGTACTAAAATTTTGAAGAATCGTTGAGACATGTACCCTTTCTTACCCTCGCCGTCTTTTGATCGTTTGAGGACGAACGATGGGTAAATTGGTATCTAATGTAACGACCCGTTTGGTCGTTTTGAGTACTAGAGCTTTTTATTTCATAAAATACTTTTCGATAGATTCTAAATTGGTATTTTGGACTATTTGTAACTATAATTATAGAATTAATGGGTAGTTTTAATCATTTATTTAGTTGGTGGTTAAAGAAAATAACATTAAAATTAATAGTGAGTCGCTTTTATTACTTTTATAATTAATTAGATATACAATTAGGGTAATAAAAGTTAAATCAAATGAAAGGAAGGTTATTATTATTTCTATCCCAATACAACTTATGTGCGGCGGAAACTATTGTGCGAGAGAACTCAACTTTGATGTCATCAGAATTTGATAAAAACTTCTCGAGGTAATGCATAATTAAGCTTCAATATTACTTTTCACATATTAATGGTTGGGGGAGGGGATTTATATTATTTTAATATTATGATCGGAGTGTCACGTTCCGACACGGTATAATTGAATCGGAGTGTCACGTTCCAACACGATAACATTAAAGGAAAAAGATATTGAATTAACTTAATGTATTCAATCTCAAAGAACTCATTCCCTAAATGAGCATGGTGTGGAGGCATGAGTCCCCATATGTGTGCTTGATATTGTGATTGATTGCATACTTACTTTAGTGTTGTTGTCACTGGTTCATGTTGTTTGTTGTTTGCCACCTGCTAAGTGTCATAGTTGATTTTATTATATTATTCATTGTATATTAGTTTCTATTTTGGGTTGGTTGATGATACCTACTAAGTACTTGTTCCTTGTACTGAGCCCTACTTGTGCTTTTCTTTGTTTTCTTTTTGTGGAGTGCAATGAGTGTACCAGTGACTTCGACTCGCCCTCAGCTCTAGCCAGTCTCCAGCACATTAGGTTCCAGGGTGAGCTATTCATTTTAGCTCGTGTTGGATTCTCTTGGTCATGATATGATGTCCTTAGTTATTGGACATAAACTATTTTATTCATTTATTTTGGTGTCTTTAATACTCTTAGACTTAGTATTTGAAAATTAAATGTCCTTGATGTGATGACTTTCAAGTTTTGCGGATAATGTATAATAGACTTTAGAAGTTGATTTGATTGGTTACTTTAATAAGTTTTGAGCTTCCGTATTATGCTTTGTATTTCGTAAGTTTAACAAGTAATATATATTGGGAATTGGATTCATTGATTCGCCCACCTAGGAGGTTAAGTGTGGATGCCAACTCGTTTTGGGTCGTGACACTTTGACTTCAAATTTCCCCTAAGACGGGACTAAATCTGTAGCAATTAGTTTGTACCAAAAGAACACTATTAGGGAATTTCGGTCAATAGTTTTCTGAAGCACAAGTTCATGACAAAATTAATCAGAAATAGTGTCAAATAATAGTTATCCAAAATCACTAATTGTGTAGTATCAATTTGTAGATATGTAACACACCAATACTCATGTAAGAATCTATCGAAAATTTATCCACAAACAAGTACAATAAAGAAATTAATTAGAGGAAATTATTACCACAATCGAGAGAGATGGATTGGTATTGACTCATGCGAGCTTGAGAGCTCGAGCCTCGAAGAATGTTGAAGGTACACGTGTATAGCATCGAAGATTCTAATACGTAAAGGTAAAACCTTTTTTATTTACTGAAGTACAAAAGTGCTTCTGAACGACTTTATAGAAGTACGAAAATTCCCCTGGACGACGAAGACCTTGTTGGGGATGAAGAATCCAAGGAATTAGAAAGAGAGAAATGACATAGAATTAATTATTATTACGTACTTTTTAATAGCACAAATTGGGGGGTTAGAAGCAACCCTCTTTTTTTATTTATTTACGACAGCAGCCTTCGTTTTCCGGCCCACGTGGAGGTTATTAATCAGTTTCGTAGTATTGAGGCCACCCACACTTATATATAATGATGATATATACCTTTATACTCTGGTTGGATCATTGCTATTTATTGTATTGTATCGTTATTATACCTACAATATTTATTTTAATTGTTACAAAAAATATATTGTATTATATTGTTAAATTTCGTTGTTACGTAACAATGAAAAACCTCATTTTATGAAACAATTGATTTGGTGTGTTCCCATTGTTATTTAATTTCTTTTTCCAATTATATCATAGCATAATATTTCATAATACTTTTTTACCCTTTATCCTATATTATTTAATTCTAGTCAAATCTCCATACATAGAATTAATTATTATTGCGTACTTTTTAATAGCACAAATTGGGGGGGTTAGAAGCAACCCTCTTTTTTTATTTATTTACGACAGTTGCCTTCGTTTTCCGGCCCACGTGGAGGTTATTAATCAGTTTTGTAGTATTGAGGCCACCCACCCTTACATATAATGATGATGATGATAATGATGATATATACCTGTATACTCTGATTGGATCATTGCTATTTATTGTATTGTATTGTATTGTATCGTTATTATACCTACAATGTTTATTTTAATTGTTACTTAAAATATATTGTATTATATTGTTAAATTTCGTTGTTACGTAACAATGAAAAACCTCATTTTATGAAACAATCAATTTGGTGTGTTCCCATTGTTATTTAATTTCTTTTTCCAGTTATATCATGGCATAATATTTCATAATACTTTTTCACCCTTTATCCTATATTATTTAATTCTAGTCAAATCTCCTACCCTAGAATAATTAAGGATATTTTAGTAAATTTATAAATTAGATACAGTCAAACCAAACAATAAAAATATTATTAAACAATAACAAACAATACAATTTAGCTAAACATTGTATCTACCATACAGTACAGTACAATAGAGTATAATACAATACAATATATTATGAAATAATGGATAACAATGATCCAAATTGAGTGTTAATGTTAGCTTATAATTTTTTTGTGCTACGCAAATGCATTTCAGTTGCAAAATGCCAAATCTAAAAAAAATCACTTGCCACAAATAGAACATCTGAAAGACTTGCCACAAATAGAACATCCGACTTTGTAGTAGTGAGATACATCAAGCATTCAATCATTAGTACGCTTGTTGCCTTGAATTTTCATATGATTTTTTTAAAGTAACTTCCATGCATAATATTTTGGTAGATAAAAGTTTCATCATCACAACTTTGAATGATTTTCATTCACAGAAAGTATGTTAATAGTTCAAGGATTTGTTATCTCAACGATGTGCACCATTTTTTTTCTTAATTAAATTTTTTATTTTTTTCTTAATTAAACTCTTCAATCAGCCACACATTCTATGTTCTATCATCAAGAAATCATCAACATAAAGAGAAACAATGAGAAAATCAGTAACTTTAATTTATTTTTGACATAATGAGTGTAGACACTGAAATTTTATTGATAAATTCATATTAAATTTTGGATTAATCCATAAATTTATGATATATTGACAAAATCAAATTATTGCTTAATAAAGTCGGATTAATATTTAAGTCAAAATATATGACTTAAATAAATTCCAAATTACATTTGTGTCAGTCTATTAAGTTGACAAGACGATCCCAATTCATGTTTTTCAAGCCCAAGGTCCTCTAAAATTACTTGAAGACTGAGATACTCACAAAACCCTATATAATGGGGTCCTCGTAAGACCAAGAGAAGGAAGGAAAAATAAGACACACATAGAGAATCCTTGCTCTTCAATGGTGATCTGCAAGTCTTCCGCATACAAAGAAGTCTTCGCTCCAAGTGTTGAGTGATGAGTTCGAGATTTGAGATTTGGAATCATTTAGGGGTTAGTTTATATAGATTTAGTGTCCTCAAATGCTTATTTTGTGCCAATAACTAATGTTAAATCCTTGATTTTCAAGAATATGAATTGAGGAACAAAGCAAGGACACTAACACGCAGAAATGAACAAAACAGACTGAAGAAATGAAGATGGGCGAGCCTGAGGATCGTCAAGAGCACTCGGCGTGTCGCCGAGTGGCTTATCAGACCGCCTAAAGTTTTAGTGTGCCAAGCCCTGAAGGAAAGAACCAAGTTGGCGATGAAAAGAAGCAGTCGGCGGATCGCCGAGTGATTCCGTGAAGCCAAGACAGATAGCTCAAAGTTACAGACATTGAGGATGTTGAATGCCAAGGCAGAAGGGTGATGGAAGAGATCGAAGGGCGGCTCGTCGAGTGGTTCGACGAGCCCGACTTACTTCACCAAATGAGCTTTCGTAGCTTATTTTCAGTGACTATAAATACATTTTTGAACATTTAGATTAGCAGCTTTTATCTATCTTTTAGGAAATACTCTTTAGAACAATCTATTGTGGAGTTTTCTCTAGTTTTTCTTAAGCTTTGAAGGATTGAAGAAATTCACTTTTGAGAATTTGGAAGTGGGTCTTTGAAGTTCATTAAATTGGAGCATTGTAAGGACGAAATTAGTCTTACCTAGTTGATGGATAATCAATTTGATAACAGTTTTTACCTTTTTATGATGTCTAGCTAAAACCCCAATTCTTGGGGTGTGATTATGTGATTATGGGCTGATTTAGTTTATAGGTATTGATAATTGTTAGTTTAAATGCTATTTAGTAGTGAGTTTAATAATTAATTGTGGTTTAATTTAAGAATTGTACTTGCAAATGCAGTTCTATGTTTGTGTTCTTGGCTTGCTCGAGAGAGAGGTTTTAGAACTAAAATTATGGATTGATGGTTTGTGGGTATTGGGTTGACCTGGGTTCAGCTCGAGAGAGTGAATCCTAAACCCAATCCAACACATTCAGCTCGAGAGAGTGAATGAATTAAGGTGTGGGCTGCTCTTATTTTGCATGCTTGTTGATGTTCGAGAGAAATCACTTGATTCGGGGTAAATTGTTCAAGAGAAAATTTACCTCCACTATAGCCTAGCTTACTCACTAATATCTAGCTATTTTCTAATAGTTGCAATTACCCATGTGTCTATATTAGCCTATAATCGATCACATCCCAAGAACCTATCTCATTATTGTTAATTCATATTGTTGTGACTGTTGTTTGTAGTTGATAATCAAAACCAAAACCCCCATTTGATATTTGTGTCACCCCTTGATTTGAATGATGTCTTTATTCGATAATTTTTATTCCTATGATTGATTTGATCGCATTTATACTTCCCAATTGAATCTAAAACATGTATCGCTCCCTGTGGGATCGACCCCAACTCATTTTGTTGAGTTTTATACTGATAAACGATCGTTGATGCTCAGAATTGGATGAAGTGTCTTTGAAACGTTATTAATCAAAATGGCGCCGCTGCCGGGGAGTGGTGTTGTTTGAAATTCATTCGGTGAAGTTGAATTGCATTCTTTTTAGTCATAGTTGAATCTACTTATTTTTAGTTTTGGTTTTTGTGTGCTTGTTAAAACAGAGGAAATGAGCGTCAACGGAAGCAATGGTAGCTAAGTGGGACACCAAGATGACATCGGAAACCTCAATGATGTCAATGACCCAAATCTAGTGGGTGGAGTTGGTGCCATTCGTCTGCCTCCAGCTGAAGGGAACGATGTGTTCCACATTACAAGCACCATGTTGCAGCTTTTGCAATTGAAAGGGTTGTTTGGTGGGTTGGCTCATGAGGATCCCCATGAGCATATAAGGAACTTTGTGGGTGCTTGCGGACCGTTCTCCTTTAAGAACATATCGCTAAGAGTTGGTCTGGCTGAGGTTGTTCCGTTTTCTCTAATGGGAGAAGCATGTAAGTGGTTGACTGAGTTGCCAAGAGATTCTATCACTTCGTGGAAAAAGCTTGTCACCGCATTCCAAGTGCGATTTTTCCCTCCTTCGAAGATGATGACACTTAGGGACAATATCCAAAGCTTCAAGTGTTTGGAGGGTGAGCCAATCCATGAGACTTGGCTAAGATTTAAGAAGTTGGTGCTGCAATGCCCAACTCATGGATTGCTCGATAATGTCTTGCTGCAGTATTTTTACAGAAGCCTTGATTCGGTGAACAAGGGAGTGGCTGATCAACTTTCTCCGGGAGGTTTAATGCAACAACCTTATGTGATAACAACCTAATTCCTTGATGGCATGACCAAGATAAACAAGGTATGGTACACCCGTGAAGATCAGGTTTCCTCTCTCACTTTTAAATTGACAAAGGAGAAGCTTGAAAATGATAAAGAGAGGGACCAAAACATGGCAGATGATGACCCAACTTGACATTTTAGCAAAAAATGTCATGGGTGCTGGTGCTAGGAGTATAAATGTTGTGGGTGTTGGTTGTGTAAACCTTGACGAGGCCAAGTTTGAAGCGCTATACAATGAGGAAATGAACGTCCTAGCCAACCAATGAGGAGGTTATCGTGCAAACTACCCAAGGTCGGGTGGTAACCAAGGTTGGAACAGAGATAAGGGCTGAGAGACTGTGATAGGGAGTGGCGTGATCGTAACGCCACGTGGAAGGAAAGAGATGGGGAGAAGGATAGGTATGTTCCTTCTCACGAGCATCGAAAGCCCAAAGATTCTGAGGGTAGTCGGACTGAGGATATGCTCTCACGTATTCTCAACAAGGTTGAAGGGTTCGATAAGGTTTTAAAGGAAATGAAAGAAGATGTATCGACTCTCAACCAGACGGTGACCTCTCATTCTGTCTCTATCAAACAGTTGGAGACCCAAATGAGTCAGATTTCTTCGCATCTTAACCCCAGACAACAAGGGGGGTTACCTAGTGATACTATGGCAAACCCCAAGAACGAAGATTGAGTGGGGACTTGCATTGTGTCACGACGTTAATTAAGGCACTTCTTAGGAGGCAACCCAAGTTTTATTACTTTATGTTTGTTTTTGGAATAACGGGTGTTGATTGTGCAGGTGAAAAGTGGAATGTGATTGAAAAGTGCAGGTTGACGAGCCAAAAGTCCAATCGGCAACTCGTCGAAAAGGTCGGCGAGCCCGACTTAGACCACTGTTGGACTAAAGAAAATATCAGGTTGGAGTCTGTAAAACTCGGCGGGCCTATGGACGATTCAGCGATTCTCCGAACAGGTCGGCGAGCCTGACTTTGTCCGTCGTTTGGACCCCTAAATTAACTGGAGGTCTTGTTAAACTCGGCGAGGTAGGTAGCCACTCAGTTGTCGCCGAGTGGTTCGGCGAGGATGACTAATATCACCGAAAGTACCGCAAACTGAACGGTTTTTAAAGGCCAAAGGTTTAAAATTTCAAAATCTTCCACATTCCCTTACTTTTAGCCTCATAAAATCACACCCGTACTTTAAATTTTCTATGTTCTTGCATTTTTGTCGCTTGTTGCCCTTTGATCTTGTGTTCGGAGTAGAATTCATTGCCGCCTAGCTTTACAAACTCATATCTCGGCATTAAAAATTGGTTTTATGAACCCCAAACTCTTAATTAGCAGTTAAATTCAAATGCAATTGTATCAATCTTATTGATGTGTGCTGGGCCTGTACTGAAATCATGTTTGATGTGCTAGTTTGCCTATTTTAGTTTCGATATCGTGCCTTAATTGCTTAAAATGTTGATTCCCTGAATTTAGTGCTTTAAAATTGATCGTAAATTTATGGGTTGTGGTAAAATTGTTGTTGGGTCTAGTCGGGTGAAGTGTGAGTAACCAAATTGTGCTAAATGACGTGCTTTGCCCAATGATGGAGTGTTTGACGTCATTCTTAAAGGCAAAAGTCGTCAAATGGCCAATTTTGGCTAAACCGGGGAAGTTTGAGTACCCAGGTGGTATGGGTCGTATGGGTCTAGGCTTAATTGATTAAGTGTGTTGTTTGTTTTTGTTTTCAGGGGATGCAGGTTTGATTTTGGGAAGTGGGGTGAAAATTGGCACGTTGGGCAGTTTGGTGAGCTGGGTCGAGCTCGCCGAACCACTCGGCGACTCGCCGAAAGTATCCCTTGATCGCCTTTTCTGCTCCCCTAACCCCTAAAACACACTGTAACTTTGGGCGGGCTATTTTGAGCTCGCCGAAAGGCCCTGCATATCGCCAACCTGTCTTTTTTTTAGGAAATATTTGAACCAATCCTTTCGGCGATCCTAATCTGGCTTGCCAAAGTGATTCTGCGACTCGCCGATCGGTTAGGCGAGTGTTTATGCAATTTTTCTTGGATTAATTCTAACGCTTTTTACTGTATATTGTAGATATGGCTAGGACCAATTTGAACGATAGTGGTATGCCACCCCATAAAAGAGTAAGGGGCATCGTTATCAATAAGGGAGCAGTTGCTCCCTCTAAAAAGGGAAAACAAGCACCTCCAAAAGGAGGCAAAGGAAAGGGAAAAACGCCCACAACTGAGACACCGGAGCACAACTCCGGCAATGATGGGGAGTCCCTTGATTCCCAGGCTGCATTCTCTGAGCCTGAGGATGACCAACCTCTTCAATCCCAACGAGCTGAGATTCATTCCAGAGTTCGTCAAGGTCCGTCTAAGACCCCAGAGTCTACCTCCTCTGCTGCTGATACAGTGCCAGCCCCGGTACAGAAGATGGTTCTAGCGCCACTAGTTCAGGGTCCTCCTCCCTAGCTACTCTACAGGCTAAAGGCCGTGGGATTGAGGACAATTCTAAAGGAGAAGAGGTTGTCTGCAGATGGAGTGGTGGACAGGTACCCTCTGGTGTGGGAAACTCTCTGGTTCCACATATTTGACATCTACAACAGGCCCTGAGGCCCATATATCCCCACCTGGGTTCATGAGATCTACACTGCGTACGGTGACCTAGTGCCGCAAGGGAAGAAGAAGGCTAGTGCCTTCAGACCAGTGAAGTCAGTCATAGTCTAGGGGGAAAAGGTAAGGTGTATTAGCGATCATATCAATGTTGTATTTGATAGAGCTACGGGGTTTGAGCAAGAGTATGAGGGTCTAGCTACAACTCAGTCCCTGGATGATCTAAAGGGCTGGCTTGATCCCCTGCCCCGAGGTAGATTGAGGCAGGAGCTCCGATTGAGAAGAAAGACTTGAATGTAGCTGCACGGTACTGGTTTGAATACATCAGCAATTCCATCATGCCCTCGTAGAATGAATCCATCCTCCGCCACCCAAATACGGCCTGTCTCGGATCCATCATAGCCAGGAAAACACTAAACTTGGGGTTAATTATTGAGCAGGAGAAGGCCATGAGGGCCAAACATCGCCAACCATCCCTTCCCTTCCCGATCCTGATCACAGAGCTGTGCCGGCGTGCTGGAGTTCCTCGTGACGAGAAGAGGGACATAGAGGTCGACCCCACATCTTCTATAGATATTCGGCACATAGAGGCCGAGTACACTCGGGATGAGGCTGATAGGAGGAGAGCGACTCCAATGGATGCATCCCCGGAGGTTGATGTTGATTCAATACTTGCAGAGGCATCTTTGCCTACTCCGGCCTCCGGGCCTTCAGGTACACCCGCTTCCACTTCTTCCCAGGCTCCTGGTTATTCTGCTGCTTCCCAGCCCACCAGGATTACTCAGGCCATAATTATCAAGATAGGGGACCTAGCCCATTCTGCTGATGTGTGGGCTACCCGACTAGAGGTCGTGGTTCCTTGGATGATTAAGTGAGCCATCTCATCTGCATTAACACCCCTCCGGACGTTGCTTGATAATATCAGAGCGAGAGTAGAGGTCTGTGAGAGAGAACAGGGGGTTACTTCAGAGGTGACGACTTTGAAAGCTGAGGTTTTAGATTTGATGAAGGATGTGGATTATCTGAAGTCCACAAACTTCACTTCCCTCTTTGAGTCAGCTGAGGATCGAGATGCTCCGGCCAGTTCTGAGATGCCTCTGGCCACCACCGGAGATGTGCCTATGGATGATGTGGCAGCTGATGAGTCAGAAGCGGAGACGGATGAGGATCAGTTGGATGCTTAGGAGGCGACCATCAATGGAGACCTGCCATATTTAAAGGAGATGATTGTGCAGTCGGTCATTCACACATCACTGACATAGACGTCCATGGAAGGCTGTAGTGGAGCCAATGATGTAATTCTCAAAAGGAATTACGAACAAAATGTAGAAACAAAAAGAAATATAGAAGAAGAGATACAAGAGAAGGAACAATTGGCAACTAAAGGATGTATTAAATCCTAAAACCTCCAATTACAATCCCTAAACAAACACCTAATCAAGATAAATAGATTGACACAAGAAAAGGAAATCAAAAGCAACCTAAAGGTATATTAAACCTAAAGACCTCAATCGATTAATCTGAATCAAGCACCGGTCCTCTTACGAAGACCTCAAGGAAATTGAATCTCCATGCAGCCCCGTTTCTAAACAAAGTTCAAGAAAAGCTTTACCAAGCTCTCAAGTCTCTCAAAGGAGATCCAATTCATCAATCATTCATTTTCAAAATAGTCTACCTAAAAATGAACCCTAAACTGCCTATTTATAGTTTTAGGCTATTACATCATAAGAGGCCCAAAAGTGGCCCAATAAGGATAAAGGGCGTAAAGTTTAGCGATCTAGGTCGTGCTCGCCTAAGGAACTCGGCGAGTCGCCGATTGATCTCTAGCTCGCCGAATGATCAGCTTCCCTTGTAGCTCCTTGGAACTTTAGGCGATCTTGGAAACCTTGCCAAATCAGTTTGGAGAGTCACTGAAGTGGTGTCCAGCTCGCTGAATGAGGCAACATCTTCAATTGCTCCTCATTGCTTTGTTAGACCTCCCACACTCCAAGCTATCATCCAAACATGGTATTGGTCAATTGGGAGCTCCTTCCAAGCGCGTATGTTACCATGCAAGGCATGGAATCCCCGCTTTGTCATCAACTCAAGCTCAAGAACCTCCGTCCTTGTGAACAACCCTTCAATACATTGAAGTTCCCAAACTTGGCTATGAGTGAATGGCCTTGAGGCAATCTGAATTGCATCATTCTCCCCTTCTTGAAAAGGATTCGTCCTCGAATCTAAACCTTACAAAACCATAGGGAAATTAAGCAACAACAAGATCTTTATGGCATGAGGGTTAGCGTTAGAAACAACTATTCTATCACCATGCCAATGATGCACAAACTTAACATATAACCAAACATCAAAATGATCAACCAAGGGTTTGTAACCCACCAAAACAAGAGATACTTGGCTACTTAGGAGACTTTGATAAAAGGGTAAAGCGAAGGAACCATTATACTTAGGCAACCACATATGTAAACCCTCATTGGTTCCGCATTTCAACAAGCACAATTCCCCTTTTAAGTCAAGTAGCACATGAACACTCTCATACTTAAGTGCAAAGGCATAAACAATGTTAACCCAAATTAAGGTTCCATCCAATGCACTATCTAGCTTCAAGAATGTAGTTATTTCCAATTAATGAGTGGGGTCAAGTATACAAGTATTCCCCACACAAATTGGCAAACATACCTCCCTCGATCACATATGATCAAATAATAACACCAAGTAAGAATCACATGAAAGAAAGAGGGTGTTACTCCCATACCCATCATAATTTAGACCAACACCGGGGTCAAATGGGAAGAAAAAATATAGCATCAAGTCAAGGAGACTCTCATTTACCCCATTGATTCCACTATTAACATGAAATATGGTACCCACACAAACATGAGTATCATCATATGCAAATTGATAATAGAGAAAGGTGTCATGCACACTAGGGACATCTAAGGTGTTCCTATATGTAAGATCACAACTAGGTTCAAGGATCATAGCACTCATTACATCACAAGAAGGAACACTCAAAGACATCATGGCAAATTTAAAATAAACTTCCCCTTTTCTCAACAAAGAACTCCTACCCCCATTAAATGTACGATCAACAAGGCAAGAGTAAAGAAAGGGGTTTAGGAAACTACCCTTCCCCATATACAATGTAGGCTCCTCAAGTGGATTGTAAACCCTCAAGAAGGACTTTCCATCGTAGGGAAATGTGTCAACAAATCCATCCAAATGATACTTGTCATCTTGACCAAGCATCACTACACAAGTGCCGCAATTCAATTCACTACCGGGGTCAAATGGGAAGGGATTCCATGAACTTGGATTAAGTACTCCCCTTTTTGCTCGCTTGGCACTCTTAACTTCTAACAACATACTCCACTCAAAAGCATGAGCATCATCATATGTAAATAAGTAATATAGAAAGGTGTCTCGTAAATCAACTTCATCTAAGGTGTTTTCAAAGGTATGACTACTAATAGGCTCAAAATCATTGGTCATACCATTAAGAATTGAAACACACCAAGAAGAAGAGGTAATGGGAAAACAAATACCACCATCCTTTTCATCATGATCCTTCCCTACAAGAGTACTCTCATCTTCCAAGAAGAGATTTCGATCTTTGGGAGGACAATCTTCACACCATAGTGGGTTACTATATAAAGTATAGCTATCAAGAACTACACTACTCTCATGATCCACACCACTAGGTACATCACTAGGAGTGATTTCATCATCTTCAAACATGATATTGTACTTAAAGAGGGAATGATCAACTACCATGGGAAAATTAAAACATGCAAGTTCACCCTAAAAAAGACACATCATTTTTTGAAGCATTTTCAAGCACATGATCTCTATGAGCAAAACAAGCAATTAGATCTTCCACAAAAGATATGCTCAAAGAGTCACTCCTATTAAAATGATCAACATTATTATTAGTATCATCAAATTGAGGTTCCTTAATCACATCACAAGATCCCTCAATTAGTGAACTGCAATCAAAATAAAGTTGATCAACACAATTATCACATGATAATGAACTATCACTCAAAGCACGGGTGTCAACACTAGGTGGACACAAATCGATCTTACTAGAAGAATCAATTTGGTCATCAATAGGATCAACTAGTGTATCCACACTCTCAACATGTACATTATCAACACATGGTAAAGAAGCATTAGGCTCACATAAAGACAAGCTATCACTTACACTTTGTTCATTTGCAATTGTAAAATTGTTAAGTTTAGCTATTGTACCTTAACGCTCGCAAGAAAGATCTTCTTTACCTTGGAATGACACTTCCTTAGGAATGTTGGGACATCCCAAAAGTGCACCCATCACACCTTCAATTGTAGGCTTTTTGTTGGGAACTCGTGTTTCTCCATTCATCATGCTTGTACCTACATAAGAATCCTTACATGTGAAGGATAAACAAAAAGGTTAGACTGAGATTGTGGCAACCCTCTCACTTCACTCCACTCAACCTCTCTTTTTTCCACTCTAAGGTTGCCACCTTGCTCTCCCTTACTCCTCTCAATCTTTTGTCTCTCATTTTTCACCTTAGGAAGAGGAAATAGACGTGTTCCCCATTGATCCACAACATACTTGGACCAATTTCACTCGTTTGGGACCCTACATTTGTCAAACCAATCGGCTCCCAAACATAAGTGACAAAAGTCCATGGGAATTATATCACACCAAACCTTCTCATAATATTCACCACGTGTGAAAGAGACCTTTACATCTTCGGTAACCTTACATCCCTCCATGGTGTATGGATAACGCCTTGATATTCGGGGTAGTCTCAAGTAGGCTACCGTAGATGGAGTGATGTAGTTTTGATTGCACCAATCATCGAGGACATTATCAAACCCCAAAGCCCCACAATGTTAACCTTCATCCTAAGAACTTGTCTCCTTGGGGCAATATTATAAAGCTTTGTGTACCCCTTTGGCACATACTTGAACCTCATAAGCCATTTCAATTCTTCCCATGTCAAAGGGTTGGAATTTCCATTAAGTATTTGAAGCCACCCCGCATGTTTCCACCAACTCGTTGCAAGGCCTTTAAAGTGTACAAGGGCATACATGGATTACTCAATATCTCCCAAATCATGGTTTTGAAAATTCTACTCACATTGCCACTCCCAATGAAGATACGCCTCGGGATCACACTTTCCTCCAAAGATAGGAAGACTAGCCCTTTTGGTACCGAGACCCATAACACATCCCCCTTATCTGGCTTGGTTCCTATATCCCGACAAGTGTACTTTAACATGAAAAGTGTAGGATGTAGTATCCTTAGACATTAGAGATGTCATGCTTCCTTATAACTCCTTTGTATCTACAAAACGAGCAAACAAGGTTAGTAGTTAAAGCTCCTCACCAACACTCGCATTTTCTCACCTTTGAATACCTCACAAATTGGCTTGGCTAATATTGAACCTTGCTTCAATCCGGTGGTACACAAGTGTCAATTAAGCTCTTGGTCGGAATAGATTCTTGTTTCAAGAAAGACGGGATGACTTGATAAAGCAAACCGAACTTGAATAAAAAAGTTAACTACGAAGTAAAACTAAAAAAGTACACAAAGAAAGCACAAGAAAGAAAAATTGACACAAGACTAATCTCAACAACTAAGTAAGGACATTTATTAGTTGGAAATTAGTTTTTAGAATCAAAGAAGTGAGTAGGAATCAAGGAAAATGAGACTAGGAAGTTAGTAAATGAGATTGGTCATAAAATGAAGCTCGAGTGTCCAAACTTAAACTTTTTTAAAAATACTGAAGTTCACATCGCCAACTTACTCCCTGTAGCTCGCCAAATCAGTTCGACAAGTCGCCGAAGTTCCCTCAGCTCACCGAATTTTCCAGAGAGGTAAGTTCATTTGGCGATCTCAGCTCCCTTTTTGGCGAGTCACCGAGTCTGCTTTGTAAGCACAACTTAGCTCACCCAATTGACCTTCCTGCACACTTTCAGCCTCTGATTTTGCACTCTTTGCGGTGCCTTTGTACTTCCTTGACCTAGTACTTGCCCCTTTTGGTAAATTTCCTTTTGCACCAACACAAGTAATCTTTCCTTTTCTCTTCCTTTTGGCTCAAACACCTTTTTGGAAGATTCCTTCCTCTTGAAGATTTGAATGTTCTTCAAGAACACTAAGAATAAGATGAAGACCTAAAATAAAATCCTCAACGATATTAGCTCAAAATTTCATGAAATTTGAGATACAAGCTCCCATAGATATAGGAAGCAAACCTCAATACTTTTAATCTTCCAATTCCTTGCCAAAATCTTCAGATTTCAAAACCCATTTCCTTCTTTCTTCAAGTCATGAAGAACACCCAATTTTCAAATCCAATGGATTTCTAATTCGTTTTCACCCAAATTTCAGCTATGAGCTCCTAAGATTATAGAAATCAAACCCCAATACCCTAGAGTCTTCAATTCAACCTAAATCTGAAAACCCACTTGAAGTTCTTCAGGCTTCTTCACCCAACAATGGTGAATTCTTCAATACATCTCCAAACTTCACCAAATCTCAGATCTAAACTCAAATAAGGTTAGGGAACACTATCTAACCTTGGAAACTTCAAACAAGACTCAAATCAACAAAATATTTTTTGGGGTTTTCTTGAAAAACGTTTTTGACCCTTTTTTTTTGTAACAACCCAAGACTAGAATTCATAGGAACGATTCTAAGACTTGCTCTGATACCAAATGATGTAATTCTCAAAAGGAATTACAAACAAAATGCAGAAACAAAAAGAAATATAGAAGAAGAGATACAAGAGAAGGAACAATTGGCAACTAAAGGATGTATTAAATCCTAAAACCTCCAATTACAATCCCTACACAAGCACCTAATCAAGATAAATAGATTGACACAAGAAAAGGAAATCAAAAGCAACCTAAAGGTATATTAAACCTAAAGACCTCAATCGATTAATTCGAATCAAGCACCGAATCTCTTACGAAGACCTCAAGAAAATTGAATCTCCAAGAAAACCCCGTTTCTAAACAAAGTGCAACAAAATCTTTACCAAGCTCTCAAGTCTCTCAAAGGAGATTCAATTCATCAATCATTCATTTTCAAAATAGTCTACCCAAAAATGAACCCTAAACTGCCTATTTATAGTTTTAGGTTATTACATCATAAGAGGCCCAATAAGGATAAAGGGCGAGCTGGGTCGGGCTCGCCTAATGAACTCGGTGAGTTGCCAACTAGGTCGGCGACGTGACCCTTCCTTGGAAGCCTTCTGTAAAGTTTAGCAATCTAGGTCGTGCTCGCCTAAGGAACTCGGCGAGTCACCGATTGATCTCCAGCTCGCCGAATGAGCAGCTTCCCTTATAGCTCCTTGGAACTTTAGGCGATCTTGGAAACCTCACCAAATCAGTTTGGCGAGTCACACAAGTGGTCTCCAGCTCACTGAATAAGGCAGTGTTTCACTTGCTCCTCCTTGCTTCGTTAGACCTCCCACACTCCAAGCTATCATCCAAACATGGTACTGCTCAATTGGGAGCTGCTTCTAAGCACGTATGTTACCATGCAAGGCATAGAATCCCCTCTTTATCATCAACTCAAGCTCAAGAACCTCCTTCCTTGTGAACAATCCTTTAATACATTGAAGTTCCCAAACTTGGCTATGAGTGAATGGCCTTGAGGCAATTTGAATTGCATCAGCCAGTGTTGATGTGACCCCAGGCATTGATGCCCCAACAGATGGAGCGACTGTGTAGACAGGATCTTTCTTTACCTCCCTCTCTGACGTTTTTATTATTATTTTTGCATTTGAGGACAACTTTTTGTTTGTGGTGGGGTGAGGTATTTTCATACCTACCTTTTGTGATTATATTTTTGCTATATATTGGGTTTTTGTACTTTGGATTGTGTGTTGATATTGTCTTGTGGATGTTTGAGCTTATGGCTCCTTGTTATGAATGAAAATGGTTTTTTGACCCGTCCAAAAAGTTTTACCACCTCTTGTTGTGTGTGAATGTGGCTGTTCTTGTGCAAATTTGAGTATCGGTTATGATCAATATCATTGACTTGAATAGTGCCCTTAATCGAACAAAAATGAATATGCGGCTACAATGAGGCCAAATGAAGTTGCGTAGAAAATATGTGGATCTTTTGCATCTCGTTGTGACTAGCTGGTTGTCAAATGAAGTCTCTTGTGATGAACATTGCACACTAGTGAAAGTGTGGAGTCTCGTTTGATATTGGTGCCAATGCCTTGTGTGATGAGCTTACCATGAACTTTATGTGATGACACCTAAAAATTTCCCCGTCGTTTCGGTTGACTAAGTGATGCAAGCTCTTGAAAATATTTTAGGAAACAATTTTGAAGAGAAACAATTTGACAATATACCTCTTTTGTGTCCAACCTTGTGAGATGTATGAACCTTGCTTGAACCCCCTTTGAGCCTTATCCTTTTCTTGGAAGAAACTTGAGTAATTAAGACCCCTCTTTATCCATTCACCTATAATCCTCATGAAGTGTGGTTTGTGTGAATAGCCAACTTAGGCCAAAATCCTAAGTTGGGGATGTGGTGAAAAGAGAAGGTAAATAAAGAATGTGAAAGTTCCCCCTTCTAGAAATGGACTTAAAAAAGATGGAACCCCTCCATACAAAAAAAAAGAGAAAGAAAAGAAGAAAGCAAAATAGAAAGAATGAAAAAGTTATGAAAGAAATAGGGTGTCTGGTATTCCTTTTGAAGTTGAACAATGGGGTGAATGTTAAGCATGATTCAAATGTTGAAGGAAAGAAAGAAAGTGATGTTCAGACCACATTTCATGAGGGTAGCAACCACTGAGCCTAAATGATCATACCTTTACACTCAGCCCCGTTACAAGCCTTGAAAAGACCTTTTTGATCTTGAGTGAGCTGAAACGAGTGTTCATTGGAAAATAAAGGCAAACCTTTGGGTGAAATCATGCATGTGTTCATCTTTGTGAGTGTGAGAGTCGGATGTGATTCTGGAACTATAAATTGTTGAAGAATTGTGTGTGAATATGGAATCATCTTTGTTGTGAGGGCATTTGAGTACCTTTGTTGAGCTTGAACTTGCATTTGAAGCAAGTATTATGAACTTGAGCATCTTTGATAATGGTGAGTCACAACTGGAATCTTTGAGTGCACAATTGATCCTTGCATGAGTAATTTGAGTCTTGTTGTGTGTATTCATGATTGAGTCTTTTGTAGCACTATTTGAGACATCCTTTTTGAATTACTGAACTTGAATTTCACTTGAGGACAAACAAAATTTTAAGCTGGGGGTGTTGATGAGTTTGAGATTTGGACTCATTTAGGGATTAGTTTATATAGATTTAGTGTCATCAAATACTTATTTTGTGCCAATAACTGATGTTAAATCCTTGATTTTCAGGAGTATGGATTAAGAAATAAAGCAAGGACGCTAACAAGCAAAAAGTAACAAAACAGGCTGAAGAAATAAAGATGGGCGAGCCTGAGGATCGCCAAGAGCATTCGACTTGTCGCCGAGTGGCTTATCAGACCGCCTAAAGTTCCAATGTGCCAAGCCCTAAAGGAAAGTACCAAGTTGGTGATGAGAAGGAGCAATCGATAGATCACCGAGTGATCCCACAAAGCCAAGACATCTCGCCCAAAGTTACAAACCTTGAGGATGCTGAATGCCAAGGAAGAAGGGTGATGGAAGAGATCGAAGGGCAGCTCGCCAAATGGTTTGGCAAACCCGACTTACTTCGTTGAATGAGCTTTCGTAGCTTATTTTCGGCAACTATAATTACATTTTTGAATATTTAGATTAGCAGCTTTTATCTCTCTTTCAAGAAATACTCTTTAGAACAATGTATTGTGGAGTTTTCTCTAGTTTTTCATAAGCTTTGAAGGATTGAAGAAATTCACATTTGAGAATTTGGAAGTGGGTCTTTGAAGTTCATCAAATTGGAGCATTGTAAGGATGAAATTACTCTTACCCAGTTGATGGATAATCAATTTGGTAACGGTTTTTACCTTTTTATAATATCTAGCTAAAATCCCAATTCTTGGGGTGTGATTATGTGATTAAAAGCTGATTTAGTTTATAGGTATTGCTAATTGTTAGTTTAATGCTATTTAGAAGTAAGTTTAATCATTAATTGTGGTTTAATTTAAGAATTGTACTTGCAAATGCAGTTCTATGTTTGTATTCTTGGCTTGCTCGAGAGAGAGATTTTAGAACTAAAATTATTGATTGATGGTTTGAGGGTATTGGATTGACCTGGGTCAGCTCGAGAGAGTGAATCCTAAACACAATCCCTCATATTCAGCTCGAGAGAGTGAATAGATTAAGGTGTGGGCTGCTCTTATTTTGCATGCTTGTTGATGTTCGAGAGAAACCACTTGATTTGGGGTAAATTGTTCGAGAGAAAATTTACCTCCACTATATAGCCTAACTTACTCACTAATATCTAGCTATTTTCTAATAGTTGCAATTACCCATACGTCTATATTAGCCTATAATCGATCACATCCCAAGAACCCGTCTCATTATTGTAAATTCATATTATTGTGACTGCTGTTTGTAGTTGATAATCAAAACCAAAATCCCCGTTTGACATTCGTGTCACCCCTTATTTGAATGATGTCATTATTCGATAATTTTTATTCCTATGATTGATTTGACCGCATTTATACTTCCCAATTGAATCTGAAACACGTACCGCTTCCTATGGGATTGGACCCCTACTTATTTAGTTGGGTTTTATAATGATTGACTATCGTTGACGCGTAGAATTGGATGAAGTGTCTTTAAAACGTTATTAATCATTGAGCCGCAAGTATTCCATCAAATCAAGAACATTTGTGAAGTGATGGATCTGGGGATTACATATCTTTTCTTAAAGATTTTATAAAGATTGTAACCTTCGCATTAATTCAATACAATTGTTATTGTTTGCTTGTTATTTTTCTTGCCTGTTTGTTGTATTTCAGGATTAAAACGTTAGACGCATACAAATTGGCACGCCAGTGGGACAATCTTTACCTCTCTTCTCTTCTCTTCAAGAAAATCAAACACCGAGATGACTTTCAAAAAAGTCAACTCAAAATCTGCATCTGCATCCAAATCTGCATCTGCATCTGTATCCGCATCTGCATTCGCATTTTCATCCGCGTATGCATCTACATTTGCATCCGCAAAAACTGATGGATCCAAATTCTGCATCGCTGTTGAAAGCATCCTTGATGTTACTGCGGGAAACATGGGACCTACCACAAGAAACCAAGCCAAATTGCTGGGACAACAGCCTCACGAGTGTCGTTCGAATCTGCCATTATCTTTGGTTTGCCTCCAAAATGTGTGAAGTCTCCAACAAAAGCCGCAAAAGAAGACATCATTCAAATGGTTGAGAGGGTTCTTTCCCAATTAAGCCTATCTACATCCAAAAATCCTTTGGCTTCAGCCGACAATGATGTCTTAAGCATGAGATCTACCCCACATAACATGTTTGCATCTCATATTTGGGAAAATCAATGTTATTCTCCATCACCTACGATGGTAATGCACATGATGGTTGTCGAAACTTCCACCATAAAAGAACAACTTACAAATTTAACGAAAACAGTTGAAAGCCTATCAAAGTACATCAAAGATCAAGACGTCCAAATTACCAAGTTGACAAACATAATGGAGAATATGGAGAAAAGAGAATCAATTCAATTATGTGCAAATCTTCATGAAACTCAGGAGAAAAGAGATTCCTTCATAAAACAAGAAACAATCATCAAGGAGTTTCAAGTGTCTGCCGAAGGTCTGATTCCTTTTGACAAATTGAAAGACTTCATCAAAGAGGCTATCAAGGATAAATCTGAGTCCACGTCCAAGTCTCCTCTCACATATGTAAAGCTGTATTCTCAAAGAATTGATAACATAAAAATACATGTTGGCTACCAACTTCCTAAATTGCAGCAATTCGATGACAATAGAAATGTGAAGCACTATGTAGCACACTTTGTCGAAACGTGAAATAATGCTGGAACATATGATAATTATCTTGTTAAGGAGTTTGTTAGATCTCTCACAAAAATTGTTTTCGAATGGTACATAGATCTTGAATCTAGTTCTATCGATAGCTGGGAGTAGATGGAGCAACAATATTCTTAAGTGTTTTTATAGCACAAGACGTGTTGTGAGCATGATAGAGATTGAAAATACCCATCAAAGGAATGATGAACAAGTTATTGACTTCTTAAATCGCTGGAGGAGCTTGAGCCTTAACTGCAAAGACCTTCTAAGTGAAATTTCTGGGATCGAAATATGCATCCAAGGTATGCATTGGATCTTTGTTACATATTGCAAGACATAAAGCCTAAAACGTTTGAAGAACTAGCAACACACGCTCATGATATGGAACTGAGTATGACTTCAAATGGAGATCAAGAGTTGTCCAATGACATTGATTATGAGGACACGTTTTCATCCGAAACCAAAATTAAAGAGTCTATGTAAGTTGACATGCTCTTTGATGTACGAGCCTAAACTGTAAGCCATAATGCTCATCGATGCATGAGCCTAAAATGCATGTCATGAAACTCATCAAATCCAAGCTAAATTTTCAAGCTCCAAAGCTCCTCAAATTCGAGTTAAGTCTTCAAATCAAAATACTCTTAGCTCGTCAAATTTGAGCTAAGTCTTCATGGAATAAAGCTCATCAAATCCGAACTAAATCTTCATGTCGTGAAGCTCGTTAAGTTCAAGATAAGTCTTCAAGCCATGAAGCTCCATCAAATTCAAGCAAAATCTTCAAGTCAAAATGCTCCTTGATGCATGAGCCAAAAATGCATGTTATGAAACTCATCAAATTCAAGCTAAGTTTTTAAGTCATGAAACTTCTCAAATTCAAGCAGAATCTTCAAGTCTCAAAGCTCATCAAATTCAAGCAAAATCTTCAAGTTGAAATGTTCCTCAACGCATGATCCTAAAATGATGTCATAAAGTTCATAAAAATTCTAGCTGAATCTTAAAGTTTCAAAGCTCATCAAATTCGAGCAAAATCTTCAAGTCAAAATGCTCTTTGACGGATAAGCATAAAATGCATGTCATAAAGTTCATCAAATTCGAGCAAAATCTTCAAGTGAAAATGCTCATGGACGCACGAGTCTAAAATGCATGTCTTGAAACTCATAAAATTTGAGCCAAGTCTCAAATTTCGAAGCTCCTTAAATTCGAGCCAAGTTTTAAAATTGTGATGCTTCTCAAATTTGAGCCAATTCTTCAAGTCACAAAAGTTCCATGAAAATGAATTAAATCTTCAAGTTTTTACTCTTGAATCGCATGACTTTAAATCCATATGGTCCAAAAAAAATTCAATAGGTTGTAAACTTTGAAATAGGTTGCCTAGACAAATTAGAAAAACAAAACTCACATGTTTTGCATTGAAATGTAAGTAAATATATTTTATTACTTCAAAATTGTAAGAGTTTTTATACATCAACAATCATAAGGAAGGGAAAAATGGACATATCATCCCATACAAAAGGTCCAAGTAAGAAAAATGAAACGTCAAGAAGTGGTTTCTCAACTCGTCTTGGATGTCTTTATCAAGTTCGCGTCACCTCTTCATCAAACATCATCACTTCAAATATTTTTATGGATTGATGCAGCCATAAGCGAGTTCGTATATTTGACATGTGGGCATATTTTGAAGTCCTATTTGTGAAGTTGATCATGTGACAAGTAGTTGCTCTTCAGAACTAGGACAAACTACACCAAAATCTCTTTCTCGCCAAAGTCAAAACTACAGAGGAAGAGACAAATTGTGATTCGTTGTCAAGTTTCAATTTAGAGAAAGATACACGAATTATTGTTCTGACCAAAGCCGCAATCGTAGAATGTCATGCCTCAAATCCCATTAAAACGGACAGGCACACGATGCCTTAAAGGCCCAAGAGAACCAACTTGTAACCTGTGCTTACTATGCATTATAACAATCTTAAAGTTGTGACAAGTTCACATAGGATGTAGCGATACGAACCGACATAAGTAGACCCAAAATTTATATACAAGACTTTGTCGTTGAGGCCACAACTTGTTAAGACATAACTAAACTATATACATTAGTTTACAAAACCTCTAAAAGATAGAAAACCTTAGTTTAGGGCGGGACAAGGCCCCGCCTTACCCTTAACTAACTTACAACAACAAAATAGGTGCCAAACACTCAGTAAGCCCCGAATCAACCTAGAGCTTCACCAATAGCAGCTGAGTACATGTGCTCTTACTAATGAGGTCTACTGGCTAGAGTACCTGTGCTTGCAGCATGAAATTCAGCGTCCCCGTAAGGGACGTCAGTACGAAAAAATGTACTGAATATGTAACACAATAACATATGTAAAACAAGGCTTATATGACACCAAGTATCTGTATATAAGTGCATAGAATACAACCACCTTTGTTACTCTTGTAGGATCATATATGTTGCATTCATTTCTTTACTTTTCTGTGTGTTATGATCTTTATAAGGCATGTGATACGAATGACCAGTTGAGTAGTGGTAGAAGAGGATGACCAATACTAGGCATTTTAACCCCTGGGATGCTGTCCTCATAATTACACAAATTAGGATCTGCCCATGCTAGACTTTCTCCCCTGGGCTGCCAGCCTTCTATACCAATTGGAATCGGCCCATGCTAGGCTTTCGCCCCTGAGCTGCCACCCTTCTATACCAATTGGGATCGACCCATGCTAGGCATTTGCCCCTGGGCTGCCAATCATAGTTATACATATTGCTTCACTTAGATTCTTTAATCTTTGAGATTGTTGTTTTGGTGGTCATAATCATTTGTTATATTTGGAACTACAGACCAATAGTAGAAGACATGAAAATAATACTTCAAGGCAGTAACAATGACATAAGAAGCTATGTAAAATCAATGCATTACTTGCGAGCTTAAATGACACAATTGACTTTAATTGACTATGAGGATAATTTACCAAGCTTGTTGTTGCGAATATCATTTCAATATTAACACATAGGAGGATAATTATACAAATGTAGAGTAATGAACATTTAATGAAGTAATTCTACACACCAAGGAGAAGGGGAAAACATTTTTAGCTATTTGGAGATCGTACACTGCCACTATGTTTCCTTTACTAGGAATAGAACTTGGGAATGTCACTTCATTTATATTAATTGCAAGTATCAGACTTCATGCCAAAGAATATGGAATCAAATAGTCTTACATACCTTGCTGTATAACACATATATTACAAGGAATTAACCTCCTTCCTTTCAAATTATTAATCTACAATGAAATAAGTAAAACTTGTATTTGTAGCTAATCAACACATTTGGCTACTTAACCTCACAAAAATGGTAGCTTGACAGATGGCCCATAATTTATCATATCAAGGATTTTGTTCAATTACTTCTCATCAATTACATCCACATACCAACGTGGAGTGAGTTGTAAGCCTACATAACATTCAGTTTGGTGGTGTATCACCACAACCTCCTATATTTCCATATAAAATATTCACACATTTCCCCAACATCAACTATACAGTCCCCACATATACACATAAAACAGCCCAAAATGTTCCTTATCATAGCAACCAAATATTGAACTCACCATCCCTTGGGTTCTTAATAAAAATACACATCTAATTCTTCATAGAAACTCACGCGTAATGAGGACAAAAAAGGAGCACTCACCTTACCTCAATTGCTACAACTTTCCCTTATAACTTGAAATCTTCAAGAAATTCAACTTCCCTTCACACTTAAACAAAGGAAGAAGATAAAAGTATCTTAATAATCAAGGAAAGTGAGCAATAACTTGTGGCACATTCTGCCCTTGTACTTATACTTGAGCATGAATAACATGTTTTCTAATCCATCCATGGGAGAATCAGGCTAAATACATAAGTGTTTTCATTTACCTTAACTTGTAAAGATGAGGGTTTCTTCAAGAACCCTAGAAGATATTTGAAGCTGCTGTTCTAATCCCTAAGAAAAAAGAGAGAGCGAGAGTTGGGGTTAATTCTAAAATTATGTGTTTAAATGGAGTGGAAATAACAGTCAATATTTATCTTATGTTGACCTTTCTTCACCTTTAGGAATATCATCTAGAACTTCCTTCTTTTTAGCTTTATTTTCAGCCACTAATTGGTGATGATGCACCTGCTTATGTACATTAAGCTGCTCAAAAGGTCAAAGTAGGTGATTCACCTAGTTGCCTTCCTCCTTAGTTGGGCTTAACTTACATTGGGCCTTGGCAGATTAGACTGTTGATTTTAATTCCATTTTCCTTTTATTTAACTTCGTTTGGGCCTCAAGTGAGTCCATTAGCATATGCCCAAATCTGATCCATAAACCTTAGCCTTTTTTAAATAGATCCATATAGCTCAAGTAGGTGATGCACGTACTTGGTCCTTTGGATTGGTCAATAAGTCAAAATAGGTGATGCACCTACTTGTCACCTACTAGCATAGTTAAGTCAAACAAGCAGTTCACTTATTTTATTCAATTTTCTAAATATTAATTCCTTTTGTTTTAACTTAGCACTTAACTTTTAACTTTATGCTAAATTACCACCTTACTGTCTCGAATTTAAATACTTCCGTTGGAGTTAACTTGCAGTACACATGTTGAAACATGCAAGGCATCACATCACCTTCCGAGATAGTTTAAACCAACACTAATCATATAAGAAACATGGTCCCTCACCTATACTATAAGGTTATGTCAAGTATCACAAGAATAGAACAAGCATATGCATAATATGGGCTATTACATCCTTCCCTCCTTTAGACATTCGTCCTCGAATGTTAGCTTGATTATCCACCCCAAACAAGTTCAAGCCTAAGTTAGTACTACTATTAATCACATAATACATATAAACTTATACTTACTCGTCAACGCCTCAACTAAGCATTTTCATCCTTCTCATCGATCTGAAAGAGATGAGGATACTTCAATTTCATTGCCTCTTTCGCTTCCCATGTAACTTCTTTTATTTGTTGGTTCCTCTATAGTACTTTTACAGAAGCTGCCTCTTTATTCCTTAACCTCTTAACTTGTCGATCCAGAATAGCAATGGATACTTCTTCAAAAGTGAGATCTCCCGTAACTTATACATCTTCAATAGGAGTAATACAAGATGGGTCACCTATACACTTTCGAAGCATCGAGACGTGAAACACCGGATCAACTGATGAAAGCTCATAGGCTACTTGGCCAACTCTTCGAGTAATCTTATATGGCCCTATATAGCGAGGACTCAACTTTCCATTTTTACCAAACATCATTACCCCTTTCATTGGAGACACCTTCAAGAACACCTAATCTCCTATAGAAAACTCTAGTCCTCTCCTTCTGACATCCGCATATATTTTCTGTCGACTTTGAGCTGTTTCTAGTTGATGTTGGATCACTTTGACTTTTTTCATAGATTGATGAACAAGATCTGGCCCAAATAAGACAGTTTCACCTATTTCGAACTAGCCAATTGGGGATCTACACTTCCTCTCATATAAATCTTCATAAGGTGTCATTTGGATACTAGAATGGTAGCAATTATTATAAGCAAATTCAATAAGTGGTAGATGATCATCCCAGCTACCCTTGAAGTCTAATATACAAGATTGCAGTATATCCTCAAGTGTTTGAACTGTACGTTCTGCCTGACCAATCGTTTGAGAGTGAAAGATTGTACTTAAATTCACTTGTGTTCCCAAAAATGATTTCCAAAAAATTGCAGCAAATTGAGTTCTTCTATCAAATATTATAGAGATTGCCACTCCATGTGTTTACATCCCTACTTTTTCAAATAAGGCAAAACGTTGTGGTGACTCAAAAAATAATGAATTAACTAAATTTTAAAAGAATTTTAAGAATAAACGAATTTAAAAAGTGTCGCCACCTAATTTTAGAAAAAAACTAGAAAACCAATTAAATAATCTAACTAAAAGAATATCTACGAAACCAAAAGATTCTAAGTAAGGGGTTCAAGTTATTTCGAAGGAAATGTGTTAGGCATCCTTCGAAATCCACAATTATGGCTGTCGACTGAATTCAATTTTTTCAAATTGAGCAGGAGATAAAAATAAATATACAAATATAATGAATAAGTAATATACACAAATAATAAAATAAAACAATAATAAGAAACGGACTAAGCTTGCCTAATGTCAATACTATACACAATAATAAATAAAAATTATAATTCGAATTCCGTTCAAATAGTTTCGATGGAAAGCAACTCTGTGTACCTGTAAAGACACTTAGTAAATGTTAGTACTAAATAAATATGAATAAAAATGAATAACTCAAATAATAACCTAAAAATAAAAACTTGTCTTATTAACATGGAAGACCTTGAAAATCGACGGTAATTTATTCATCGATCATTTTAACATACAAAATATATGAACTTAAAATAAATTTCCGTCTTTCACAATGGATAGGCCTCTAAAATCGAAAGAGAGATTTTTTCATTGGACAATTAAGCAAATAATCAAAGTAACTAATATTTAAGATTATCAGAACATGGACAAATGAACCACTGATTTTACAGTCAACCAAAAATGCTACAAACATAACAAGCTAAATTAAGCAATATTTAAACAAACATGATAATATAACAGTAAATTGTAAAGCGTGCTTGTGAAAAAAAATTTAAAACATTTAAGCCAGTAAAGTGTTGTCCTCAACCATAGAAAATGATAGTAAAATAACAAAATGGTAACATTGAATTAAAAGTAATGGCAGTTAATGATCAAAATAAATAAATAAATAAATAAATGCATATATTAATTTTTTAAAATAAACAAACTCAAATCAAAACTTCTAAGCTAGAGATGGATAAAATCAACATGATAAAACTTTAACAGTAGAAACAAGAGAGCAATACCAAGAAATACTAAAACTAACCAAATCTATCCAAAAATATATTAATCAAACGAAATGCAGTTGACCGTAGATAAACAAAAAATGAAATAAACAAAGTAACAAATATAGAAAAAAAAAAGAGTCGGGGTTTTATCGATATACCGTCCTCCAATCAGATTTATATCGTTGTGTTGTTGGTCAGCTGGATTTGGGGTTGTTTGGCTCTGTTGTTATTGTTTGTTGTTGTTGGAGTTGGAAAAATTAGTGTGGTGAGGCGAGCTTTGAGCTCTCCGGTGACCTGCAAAAATGAATAGAAAAACGAAAAAAGGGGAAGGGGAAGGGGTCTTGTTTGCCGGAGCTATTGTCTCGTTGTGCTCGCCGGAGTTTTGTGGTCCGACAACAGCTTGTTATTCCTCCATTTGCGGTGGGTTTCCGGTGGTTTGGAGGTGCTATTGTTCGCTGGCTAGTGGTGGAGTTGTTGTTCGTTGTTGGTTTCGTCTGGAAAAGAGGAAAGGAGAAATAGGGTCGTTTCCGGTGACTATTTCACCGGACAAAGGATAAAAAGAAGAGGGTTTTGGGGTTGTTTCTCGGCGGAAATGAGGTCTGATTTGCTGTTGTTCCCCGGAAAAGGTAGAGAGGCGTTTCAACGTGGTCTTGTTCGCCATTGTGGTTGAGGGGTGGTTGTTGGCTGTCCGAGATGGTGGCTGCTGTGCTTTCGTCTGAAACGACGATGAAGGAAAGGGGTTTTGGTGGCTGTTTCGTGGTCTGTCTGATGAGGAAGAAAGCTGGACGAGTTTTGGTGGTGTTGGTGGTCTGGAGGGTGGCGTTTCGCCAGAAAAAGAGACCGGAGACAGTGGGGGTTTTTGGGTCTGTTTTGAGCTGGTTGTTGGTCTACTTCAGGCGGAGTAATGGTTGTTTGGTGGCTGTTTGGTGGAGACGAGAAGAAAATGCTCCGGCGAGGGTGGTGATCAGAAAAATAAGAACTTTAAAGAATTTCTTCAAGCCTAAAAAATCTGAAAATTACTCTTAAATCTTATCCACCAACCCTCGACTTAATGAACAAACTATTCTTAAAATAGAGAGTTGAAAGCCACCAATAGTACAATATCACTATCGTAAAATCGTGGATCAAAACCACCGATTAATAAAATATTTGTGTATGAAATCTTATTCATATTCGAATGAATTTCTAGACTATGCAAAATATCAAAATGAATATTAACAAATGCAGCAAATAAAATGAATATTAAAAAATGTAATGAACGTAACTAATGACATATAAAAAATGCAATTTAACAGAATTCATGATTTAATAAAAAATAAATAAATATTTGAACGTAATCAACCGACTGTGACAAAAATAATGTAATTAAAATTAACTGATAAAAAATCCTAAATTTTGACACATAACAATAGTTATCGATAAACTTATTTAAAATTATAAAAAATGTATTTTGAACTATTAAATAAATAAAACTTAATAGATACGAATTTTGAAAATGTTAAGCCAAAATTGGGTGTCAACACCATGTAGTCAAACTATCTCTTTAATATACAACCATGCATACTCTTCAGCTGTATAAGTAGTCTTCACCGACAAGAAGTGTGCTGATTTGGTGAGTTTGTCATCTATTACCCATATGGAATCAAACTTTCGAAATGAGCAAGGCAAGCCAGTGACAAAATCCATGTTAATCATGTCCTACTTCCAAATTGGAAGTTCTATACGCTGCATATAACCTCTGGGTTTTTGGTGCTCTACTTTTATTTGTTGACAATTTGGACATTGAGCTACAAATTCCGCGATGTTATGTCACCTCAGCAATACATTTCTTTCAAGTCATGATACATTTTAGTTGACCCTGGATGGACATAATATCTTGAATGATGTGTTTCCGTCATAATCCTCTTTCTTAATTCATCTTCATTAGGTACACACAATCTGTTTTGACACCGAAGTACTCCCTCTTGCGTAAACTGTAATAGAATAGGATTAGTGTATTGCTTTTCTTTCACTTCCACTACTAAAGAGGATTCTGCCACATTTTGCATGATAACCCCTTCGTCTGGAGATTCAAGAAGGCGAACCCCCAAGCTAGCTAGTTGGCATAGATCCTTAGTTATTCCTTGTCTTTCCACAGACTGCCCATAAGTGCTTTCTATTATTTTACGACTTAAAGCATCAGCTACTACATTTGCTTTCCCGGGATGATACAAGATATCAATGTCATAATCTTTTAATAGCTCCAGCCATCTTCGCTATCTCAGATTTAGGTCTTTTTGCTTAAAGATATATTGCAAACTCTTGTGATCAGTGTATATGTCAACATGAACTGCATACAAGTAGTGGCGCCATATCTTCAAAGCAAATACAACTACTACTAGCTCTAGATAATGAGTTGGATAATTTTTCTTATGTGGCCGCAGCTGCCTTGAGCCATAAGCTATTACTTTACCATGCTGCATCAATACACATCCTAGGCCCACTCTCGAAGCATCACAATACACTGCATACCCTTCCGTTCCTTCTGGAAGTACCAATACCGGTGTAGACGTTAATTTATTCTTCAGCTCTTGGAAGCTTCTTTCAGATGCATCACTCCAAACTTGGTTTCTTTGCATGTTATCTTTGTTAAGGGTGCAGCAATGGAAGAGAATCCTTCAACGAACCTTTGGTAACAACCTACCAATCCAAGAAAAGTACGGATCTCCGTAGTCATTGTAGGTCTTGGCCAGTTTTTCACGGCTTCTATCTTTTGAGCATCAACCTTTATTCCTTCGTCAGATACAATATGACCTAAGACTGCCACAAATTTCAACCAAAACTCACATTTAGATTTCCATACAACTTAAGATCACGAAGAATTTGTAAAACTTGCCACAAGTGATTAACATGGTCCTCCTCCAATCTTGAATACACCAAAATGCCGTCTATGAATACTATCACGAACACATCTAGAAATGACTTGAACACCCTATTCATCAAATCCATGAAAGTTGCTGATGCATTTGTTAGCCCGAATGACATGACTAAAAACTCAAAATGACCATACCATGTTCGAAAAGCTGTCTTGGGAATATCTTTGTCTTTGACCCTCACTTGGTAATACCCCGACCTCGAGTCGATCTTTGAAAAACACTTAGCACCTTGTAATTGATCAAACAAATCATCAATTATAGGGAGGGGATATTTGTTCTTAATTATTACCTTATTCAACTATCGGTAATCAATACATATTCTCAACGAGCCATCTTTCTTATGTACAAATAAAACTGGCGCTCCCCATAGGGATATACCTAGGCCTTATGAATCCTTTTTCTAATAAGTCTTTTAATTGCTCTTTCAACTCCTGTAATTCTGCCGGGGACATTCTATCAGAGGAATGGAGATATGTTGAGTATTTGGAATCACATCAATACCAAACTCTACTTCTCGTTCTGGAGGCAAACTTGGAAGATCTTCAGGAAATACGTCGGGAAATTCATTCACTACCGGAATGGATTGAAGAGTTGGTGGCTCTGCATCTATATTTTTCACTCTCACTAGATGACATATGTATCCTTTGGACATCATCTTCTTTGCTTTAAGATAAGAAATAAACTTACCTCTTGGTATCCCAATATTACCTTTCCATTCAACGAGTGCCTCTTTTGGAAAATGGAAATGCACCATCTTATTTCGGCAATCTACCGTGGCATAACAAAAAGCTAACTAATCCATACCCATTATAACATTAAAATATACCATTTCTAGCTCAATAAGGTCAGCCAATGTATCACGATCACAAATGGTTAGAATGCAATTACGATAAACCCTTTTAGCTATAATAGACTCACCAATCAGTGTAGACACTTCAAATGGCTTCACTAATAATTTTGGTGTTCTTTTGAACTTTCCTTTAGCTATTACGCTAGCCTTCTAATCGGCTAAGGTTGAATTTGCTTTTGCTTTAGTTGTTGTCGTAGAGCGACCTTCTGTTCTTTCAGTTGTGTAAGCCTTCCGCCTCTCTCTTAGCTTTGCATCTTTTCCATTCGGTCCAAGAACTTTCCAGCAATCAATGTAGACCCCGGATCAATTAGTGCATATACAATATGTGAAAAGATGGACAATGTACATGTAACCACATCCAACGAATCTTCCAAATTTTGTCGATCTCCTAGACCATAGGTGCGATTCTGAACTCCACTAGAAGTAGCTGCTCCCCTAGCTCATTTACCACGACTTGTAGGCATCTGTAGTTCCCTACCTAAAGAAGTGTTGATGAGGACGATGCAACAACTGATCTAGTAGGTTGTGGAACACCACCCACGCCCCTATGAGGGCAGTTTCTCATCATTTGCCCCGGTATACCACACCAAAAATAAACATCTATCCCAAACCTATATGCACCTAGATGATTTCTTCCACATTGTTTACAAGGCTGTTGAGGAAGACTTGATTGGCTCGTACATTCTTGTTCTTGATGACCCGATATTTGTGAACCTTGGCTTTCACTTCTTTGCCCAACTGATTTCCCCTAAACCCTTGAAACCGTGGTGGAGCACTAGCTGTAGAGTAGAAAGATGATGGCCTAGGCGGTCTATTAAAGAACCGAGGCCTAGACTCACCTTGGGATGGTGTAAACTGCCCCATGGATGTGACCCTCTTAGAACGCCTTGTTTCTAACTCTTGTGTCCTTCTTCTTTGCCTTTGATCCTCCAACTTTTGCACAAAAGCTTGCATCCTTGCTATATCCATATCTTTATTCAACGAAGAAATGATACAATCTCTAACTAGATATGAATCTAATATATCCACATATCGATGAATTCTATCCTCCATAGTAGCTACTACATTAGGAGCATACATGGCCAAGGAATTAAATTTGAGACTATACTCTCTCACGCTCCTACCTCTTTGGTGGAGATTTCAGAACTGATTCGCACGGGCCTCTCGGATCTCCAATGGAAGATAATGGTCAAGGAATGCCTTTTTGAACTCTTTCCACATAGATGAAGGTGCATCTGTTCCACTAGATTGCTTTCGAGACTCATAGCACAATAAAGCCACAACATTTAATTTATATGTTGCTAGCTCAAGTGCTTCTTTACCACTTACATGCATAACATCCAAAGTGCGTTGGATCTAATCTATTAAGTCTTGTGGATCTTCATTAGGATCTGATTCGATGAATGATGGAGGGTCTAAATTAAGAAAATCACGTATCCGCGTGCCAGCTGCTCTATCTACCCCACTAGTGCGTGCAACTGGACCTTGTTTCCTTTGGCGGTGGCCAGCAACTATACGAGCCAATAATTGGACTGCATTCTTTAAATCGTACTCGATAGAATAAATATAGGGTTCTTGAGGTGCAAATTCCCTCCTTAGATCTTCTGGAGATGGAGGGGTCGGGGAAGTTTGTGATAGAGATTCATCTTGAGCCTCACTTGAACAGCTTGACTAGGTGGTGGTTGCTTACCTATACTTTTACTCCTTCTCGTAACCGACATCTTTGCTATAATAAAACAATTTAGAAGTTAGATATAATTCACCTACAACACTAGTTCTATCGCACGATCTAAGAAATGAAAGAAAAGAGACAACTCCTACATGTCCTGTAGCATCCTGTTTATAAATATAGTGCACAACACATCCATAAGCAAGACTCTACACATACATGGCTTTGTAGACTCCCTAGGATGACCTGCTCTGATACCACTTTTGTCACGCCTCAAATTCCATTAAGACGGACAGACACGTGATGCCCTAAAGTCCCGAGAGAACCAACCTATAACCTGTGCTTACTATGCATTATGACAATCTTAAAGTTGTAACAAGTTCACATAGGATGCATCGATACGAACCAACAGAAGTAGACTTAAAAATTATATACAAGACTTGGCCATTGAGGCCACAACTTGTTAAGACACAAGACGCAACTGAACTATAAACATTAGTCTACAAAGCCTATAAAAAGATAGAAAATGTTAGTTTAGGGGAGGACAAGGCCCCGTCTTACCCTTAACTATCATACAATAACGAAATAGGTACCAAAGACTCGGTAAACCCCGAATCAACCTGGATCTTCACCAATAGCAGCTGAGTACATGTGCTCCTACTAATGAGGTCTATTGGCTAGAGTACTTGTTCCTGCAGCCTCCCCGTAAGGGACGTCAGTACAAAAAAATGTACTGAATATGTAAGGCAATAACATATGTAAAAAAAGACTCATATGACATCAAGTATCTGTATATAAGTGCATAGATCAGAATACGACCACCTTTGTTACTATTGTGGGATCATGTATGTTGCATTCATTTCTTTACTTTTCTGTGTGTTATGATCTTTATAACGCATGTGATACGAATGACCAGCTGATCAGTGGTAGAAGATGATGACCCATTCTAGGCATTTTAACCCTTGGGATGCTGTTCTCATAATTACACAAATTAGGATCGGCCCATGCTAGGATTTCGCCTCTAAGATACCACCCTTCTATACCAATTGGGATCGGCCCAGGTAAGGCTTTCGCCCCTGGGCTGCCACCCTTTTATACCAATTGAGATCGAACCAAGTAATCGTGTTCTTACGTATTATGAAAACACCATATTTGAAATAAAATTATGGTAAATTTTCCTAGGAACCAAATTATGGTAAGTTTCTATTGGAATCAAGTTATGAAAGATTCCATTGGAATCAATTTATGATAAATTTCTATTGGAATCAAATATGGAAAGTTTTGAAAATCTCCTTTAAAAACAATATTTCACAAATACTTGGTTCTTGTGGAATCAAACTCAATGGAAGATGGATTAATATGAAGATTTGGTAGGAAGATAATTAGTACAAAATAAAAGTCAAGATAATATCTTGGTAGGTGAAATTTAGGTAAACCATAAAATGGTTTCACATGTTTAACCTTGACATTTTTGACACATAGTGATGTCATGGATGACAGCAATAGGAAGAATTCATTCTTATAAATAGGTAGCTCTTAATTCATTTTAAATCATCCTCTCACTTGCCTTCTCACCTTCTAAGGCATTTGATGTTCTCTCTCTTGTAGTATTTCACTTGTATTCTTTGCAGAGTGAAATAAATATTGGTGCAGTTGTTCTTTGGTGGATGTAGGATCATTTTGATCCGAACCACGTTAAATATTGTTGTTCTTCCTTGTTTTTTGTTTTCACGTTTCCGCTAACGATTTCTATTATCTGTCTCATTCCATCATTTAATTATAAAGCTGGCTTGAAATATGCTTTCCATCATTTTAGCAGATGTTAAGTTACTAGTTGTGAAGATGATGATATCATTTACATAAATTAAATTGTTCATTTGAGTTACCATTTCTCATTTTTCTTTGTTGTGCTTACATTGGATGCTAGAATCCAATATATTTTGCTAATGATGTATTTTTAGTGGCACTATACATGGTCTAAAATATTATATCCTTATGCAGCTAGAGTTTGAAAGAAAGAAACAAGAAATATTAGCTACTCAAAATACATAAGATGGGAAGGGAAAAGCTAGTCAACCTTCTAAACTAAGTGAAATGGATATCTAGGTGCAATCTGTTGGTGGAAAGATAAAAAGGAAAAGTCAAAGGTCTTGGATCCCTAAGTCGAACTGTAAAGGTATCGAAGCAATCAAAATCAACTTTTCTAAAGATATTGATGAGATCATTAAGTCACATTTAAATGCTTCAAATGCTGATTTGTATGCTCAGTTGCAGAATGAGCGACACAAAAATAAGAAGATGAGAAAGGAATTAGATTTGTTGATGAAGCATGTATACACAAAATTATTTTCAAATGAGCGGTCATCTCAAGAAGACAACCAAGCTTATGAGAATGAAAGTGATGATGACTCAAATAGCATGAATGAAAAAAATTCTGACCCTGATACGTGAATGGAAGTGATCATAATTATGATTGAGATGGTTGGTAGTACTATTGAGGATTTAAATTTGAAATATTTTATTTTGGACCATTTAAGAATCATACATTATTGAGTTGGATGTTATGAATTATGTTTTTTGTTAGTTGAAATGATTTTGTTTTGAATGATGATTTTGAGAATTATTGGAGGTTTTGAATAGTGTTTTGTTTAATTGTGAAATTTATCTAGCGGTTTGAATGTGAAATATTATTTGGGGATTTTACATGGGGATTATATGATAAATATTCATGAATTTTTTTTGTGAGAATTTCTTTTTGCGGATTTACTTGGGTATTTCATAAATTTTTTCTTGCCAAAATCGTTTCATAAATATCCACAAGAAATTTTATTTTATTAATAAAAAATTATAATCTCCAAACCTCCTACAGATTTACTTGGGAATCTTCATGGGGAATAACTTGCAGAATTTTCTATGATAATCCGCAGGTAGATTCCTTTTCGTATGGAATTTTACCAAAAGAATCTTGCGAATTTTTGATAATTAATGGTAGATAAATTCGCAAATAAGGTACATACGGATTTACTTCCGCAACTAACTTACCTAGAAATTTTGTAAATCCGCAAGTAATAGTTACCTACAAAGGTTTTTCCATCGGATTTCAATTGGCAAGAAAATCCGCAGACCAAATTACTTGGGGATTTTATTGTATAATCCCTATGAAAATCCCTAGGTAATCATGACTTTTCTTGTAGTCAGTGGTGATCTGTAAGTCTTCCGCATACAAAGAAGTCTTCGCTCCAAGTGTTGAGCCGCAAGTATTCCATCAAAACAATAACATCCGCGAAGAGAAGAATTAGGGGATTACATATCTTTTCTTAAATTTTTTATAAAGATTGTAACATTCGCATTAATTCAAATACAAGTACTTTTGTTTGCTTGCTATTTTCCTTATTTGTTTGTTGTATTTTAGGATTGAAACTTTAGACGCATATAAAGAGTGCCTTCAAAAGTATAGTTTTGTATTAAGACCCATCTATGTAGTAAAAACTTATGTCAGACTTCGTATAGTTTCCGCATTTTAAGTTTTGTATTAAGAATTCTCTTATGTTGAGATATTATGATTTACATTTTTTTAACTTTATTGTTGATTTCATATTATATACTCCCTCTGTTTTACAAAGAATGACCTCCTTTCCTTTTTAGTCAGTTTTAAAAAAATGACCTCTTTCCTTTTTTGGTAACATTTTACTTTTTGCTTTCCACGTGGCATGTTTAAGACCACAAGATTAAGGGCAATTTTGTACATTTGACATAACTTTAATTTAGGACCACAAGATTCAAAAGTCTTCTTTAATTTCTTAAACTCCGTGCCAAGTCAAACCAGACCACTCTTTTTGAAACGGAGGGAGTATCTTTATCTTACATTATTACTCATGTCAACTAGCTTGTTTAGGGCCTCTCGAAATTCTATTCACCATGTCACATCTAGGAGGTACTTTGGATTGTGATAGTTTAGGCAAGCCTCTAGACAATGATTTGCTAGACTATCAGCTGCTTTACAATTCAAAGGATTTAGTTATTCCCTAAATGACTATTCTCTTTTTTACAAAAATTCTGGTAATCTTATTACAATCATAACCATCTATGTTGATGATATCATTAACTGCCAGCATCACTCAGTTAAAGGTGTTTCTTGATGATGAATTTAAAGTCAAAGATTTGGGTCACTTACACTACTTCTTGGAGCTTTAAATCCTTAGGGAAGATCATGGTTTGATTATCACTCAACGCAAATTCACTCTTGAACTACTCACTATGTTTGATTGTGACCATTTGCCTCTAGTCTCTTCTCTGTTGGATCCCTCTGTTAAGTTTTCCTTCGAATCTGGTGAACTCATTTTGATCCTTCTGCCTATCGTCGTCTTAACAGTAAGCTCAACTATCTTATCCATAATTGATCTAAGCTTTCATATGCATTCCATCATCTCTCACAGTTCATGCAAGAACCTCGTCTTCCCCATTTCCATGCCTCTCTCTGTGTGATTTACTTTGTTATCTTCGCATGAATACAAGTCAAAGTTTGTTCTTTAGTGCAAACCCCTCTATTTCTCTTCTTCCTTTGGCGACGTAGATTGGGACTCTAATGTCGAATCACGATGATCGGTAAATGGTTTTTACATCATTTTTGGTGGTTCTCCCATTTCATGGAAATCCAAGAAACAGTCCTATGTTTTCTTATCATCTGTTGAAGCTGAGTATAGATCAACGAGACGTGTCGTTGCAGAACTCACCTGGCTCAATCATCTCCTTCATGATTCAGGCGTTCCTCCATCTCTCCCATTTCATTTCGATAGCCAAGCTTCAATCCACATAGCCAAAAACCTAGTGTTTCATGAACGGACCAAACATGTAGAATTTGACTGTCATTTTGTTAGACAACAATTTCTCGCTGGTGTGATATCACTTTCTTTTGTTCCAGCTTCGTCCCAGCTCGCAGATCTACTCACCAAGCCTTTATCTTGACCTTCACATTATTATAATCTTCTAGGAAAGTTGAGACTCACTTCCCTCCCCTCCAACTTGAGGGGGGTTGGGGGGGGGGGGGTGTTGACAATGGTGATTCTCATTTGAAGAAGAATGAAGCAACAAGTGAAATTTGATCCGACAATGAACAAATGGATCGGGTCACAAGAATTGATCCTGACACCAAATTGGACCCAACATTCAGAACTCAACATTCAGATCAATCCATTCAGCTTCAGAAGCCTACATGTTCATAAGCTAATATATTTTTCATCCTTTCATTCATTTTTACATAGCATAGGATTATCTTCTTAGATTCTTCTAGAAATTTTATAAATATACAAAGTTAGCTACATAGAGAAAAGTTTGTTAGCAATTATCTTTATTTACAGTTCAATCCCCTGTAATTAGATCAAATAGCTCATTGTTACATCAATAAAAATCACTCAGAAAATTTCCTATATCTTTCTTCATTATTTTCTGATATCTTTACAAAAAAATTAAAATACTAGTACGTACATTTGACAAATCTTTAATTTTAGATCACAAGATCTAAAAGTCTTGTTTTACTTTTTTAAAGCCCATGAGGCCACTCAATTTGAAACAGAAGGAGTAACAACTTAATTTTAAAATAATCATTTTACCCTTAATGAAATAATTTATAGCCACACAAACATATATGACTTATTTTACAACACAAATTTTAAAAGTCTTCATTTTTTCCTGAACTCCGTACCAAATCAAATTATCTCATATAAATTGGGACGGAGGAGGTATGTATTGAGAAAATTTCCCAAATATCGTTCTTGATTTTGTACAAAGCAAAATATAGATAAACTTAGAATTTAGGTAAGGATGTAACAATAAAAAAATGTTCCACATAACTTTGGAAGGAGGGGTATGTACTTGTTATAGTACGTAAGGAAATCACTTATGCTTACAATATTAGCTACAGGTAAACTGGAGATATCCACAAACCAAATCATTAAATTTACTGTCTACATTCGCTTAGCATTTACGTTTATATATTCTTTAATAGTAATTGTTTTGTACCAATACTTGTTATGATAAATTGTTATTTATTTTTATTTTGAAAAACCAATACTAATTATTATTAAATGAATGTATTTACAATTATTGTCTGAATAATTTAATGATATAATTGTTTAAGCAAAAAAAACCATGAGCTGATTGACTAATAGAATTCTATCTTGCCAAACAAGTAGGGATCTACTTTGATATCATTTTTCGTAGTAGAACTGGTAGTTGGGGAATTCATAGAAGTGGTAGTGTGGTAGGTGAGTAACTTATTTTAAAGATTTTATTATAATATCTTTTTGCTAAGTGTTTTAATCTTGATATCTCTTTAATATTATTTTTTGGTAGTGCTAAATTCATGGTAATATGTAATAATATTTATTGTAATATTCTTCCGATAGTTGTTTTAATCTGAATATTTCTTTAATATTATTTATGATATATTCTAGATATAACATATCTTGGGTTCTTTGGTACATATATAAATTTTCCTCCATTAATTGTTCTAATAGTTTTATATCTTCCATAGATTCTATCCAATATTGTAAATATTCGTAGTTCATTTTAATCTGAATTTATTTCTAAATCATACCATTCTATTCTTTCGGAGTCTAAATCATGTAGGTTTATTTCATACCATTGCTGATTTAATATATCTTCTGATTCGTAATCATTAAATATTTTTTCCCATATTATTCTTCTTAATTCAATTATTTCTATACCGTTAAGTATATATAAGATTAAAGTTTCATAGTTTTTTATCATTTCTTCATGCACGTATGTAGTCATGTTCTTTATTATGCAGGGTTTTTATTTCAAATTATTCCTTCCTATCATATTCATAATTGATTAAATTCATATTAGATCATTATGAACTAGATTATCTTTATCATGTTTTCCTGTCACTACTAACATCGTACTTTAGCGGATACTTCATTCTTATCAGTGCCTCAGCTTTGTTTACTCCCCTAAACGGCTTTCCTCGCCTACCGATTTCAACATTAGGATGGCATAGTATAGAAGTTTTCTCCCTGTTTCCAGTGTGCTAATAAACTAGAAATCATGATTCAAATAATTCTAATACATAATAACTAACATAAATTTATT